>JAPMUY010004253.1:282500-287500 GCA_026901105.3 Galaxias olidus
GGGTCAACCCAGGGGATAATTGGAATAATAAAGACGCTTTGATGAGGAGAATCTCATTAGAAGGACCACCTGATAAGATTAACTGTTTCTCAGATACACAATTGGCTCAGCTCAATTATACACACAAACACACACACACTCACACTCGCTAGCATTCACACCAACAGCCTCCCAGGATTAAGCTCAATCATGGTGGATGGATACACAGCCCAAGCTATAGGCTTGCAAAGACCAATCAAACACACAGTCACACACACACACACACACACACACACACACACGGCCTCATCTTTCATGGGCTCGCCATAATTATTATAGGATTTATCGTGATGCATGGAGTGGATTAAAGAGACGCTCTGCGATAGCGCCCACCCACACCGCTCCAAAAACAAACAGTGTGACACACGTCCTCGCTTAAAGGTGGTGTCATTGCCCCCCACCCCCCCCCCCCCCCTCGCTGGCATGACTAATCAGACCTTCATTAAGAGCAGAGCCTCCATTCACACTGTCTTTTCCCGTCCTCGGTGGGAACACATTCTGCTGCTGTTTGTCAACAGCCTCGCCTTGACCACAGGTGACTCAATTTCCCCCGGGAAGCTCGGACGCTCTTACTTCAAATTACAAACGAATGACGGAGGTTTTTTTTTTTTTTTCTGGGCCTTGACGCAGAGGTGTTCACCGTCCCTAGGCTGACTGGCGCGAGCGGAGACAATTATTTTTCACAACGCGAGGCCAACCCTAATCTGTCATCTCCGCTTTGCCAGATGGAAATATGCTTCATGCTATTCGTTTAAAATGCTGATTAGCACTTTGCCGGTGCGACTTCAAAGCCGGGTGTTTACATTTAAATGAACGCCCTCCAGCCAATCAAAAGGGAGTATTTAGGTTAACATAGTAGATGGATAATTCGTAACCGAAAGGAGAAATCTGAAGAAAAAGCTTGCTTTTAACCTTGAATGGCAAAGAGCTTTTGGTTGACTTCCTCATCACTGCTTGTCAGGTTACAAGCCTTTCATCACAGATAGATAAGTTATTTACAGAAAAAGCAACACCCCCCTCTCTCTCTCTTTCTCCTCTCGCTCGCTGTCACTCTCTCAGTGAATCACTTCGTCATAAATCTGTTTCCACGGCAGCAGACCAGAGGGCCTGTGTCGGCACGACACGTGCATTACTGCAGCGGTCAGCAGAGAGACCTGGTCACCCACACACACACACACACACACACACACACACACACACACACACACACAGCCACAACGTCCGGCGATCCGACCACTGCGGTTTAATTAGAGGCAAGTGGGTCTGATCTCATCTCCGGCATGTGACACTTAAAGACGGAATCAACAATCGCAGCAGCACTTAAGAGAGTGGACGCCGACAGAAAAGTCTCTCAAGGTAACGGATTGGCTCTCTTCCCCTTGGAGACCGCGCTCGGGACGAAGCACTCTCAGCGTCTGGGCTCCCATCAATGCGGTGACATCCCACCCTGTGAACCACATAAGTCAACATGGGAAAATCCAAATGGAGGGGATTTGAATAAACCACTGGCAAAGTAAAGTCCTGTGCCCAGAGTGAGGGTGTGGAGGGAGGGGCTGGTGGTGGTGATGCACTGCCTTCAGTGTGATGGGGAGTTCAAGCGCCTGGAATCAGCCTTTTACTACATAGGGCCCTCAGTCTCCTTTAAGCTCCATGGAAATAAGCTGGAGAAAATGAAATCGAGGCAGAGTTTCTTACCAGACTGTTTGTGTGCGTGAATGTGTGTGTGGTGGTGTGATTTTGTGTGTGTTTTTGAGAATGTGTGTGTATATGTGTGTGTGTATGTGTGTGTGTATGTGTGTGTGTGTGTGTGTGTGTGTGTGTGTGTGTGTGTGTGTGTGTGTGTGTGTGTGTGTGTGTGTGTGTGTGTGTGTGTGTGGTTATTGGGAACACAGATGGGATTCTGGTCTGGATAAAGGTGCGAATGGAAGCATGGGAATCATGGAAATAGAGATATGCTGAGTCTGCACAGCGTGTGTGTGTAGAGAGAGAGAGAGAGAGAGAGAGAGAGAGAGAGGAGAGGAAGAGAGAGAGAGAGAGAGAGAGAGAGAGAGAGAGAGAGAGAGAGAGAGAGAGAGAGAGAGAGAAAGAAAGAGAGAGTGTTTCTATATTCAACTATGTTTCCTAAGCCCCCACAGCCAGATTGATTGGTTCATATTAAAATCGCACACTCAGGGCTTGTGCCTTTCGCTCTCGTCTTTCTTTCTCTCTCTCTCTCTCTCTCTCTCTCTCTCTCTCTCTCTCTCTCTCTCTCTCTCTCTCTCTCTTTGTTTGCTGTTGATCATCACAGCTCTGCATACACTATGCTGTTGTTGTAATGTCACTTGTCTCTCGGCACTCTCGTTCAGTTCCTTTCCCTCCCTTTCTCTCACGCTCTTTCTGTCTCACCTTCTACCCCCCCCCCCCCCCCCCACACACACACACACACACTCACCCTGACACTCTCTCCCTGCCCCCTGCAGTATCTCAGCTCCTTCTCAGTCATAACTCTCAGCACATGCAGCTTAGATCGGGGTGTGTAGAGTGGTAGAAGTGAAGACCAAGGTAAAGAGAGGTAGAGAGACAGAGAGAGAGAGAGAGAGAGAGAGAGAGAGAGAAAGAGAGAGAGAGAGAGACAGAGAGAGAGAGAGAGAGCGAGAGAGAGAGCTGTAAAAGTTGAACCAGTGCCAAATGTAGGATTACAGTTCTGCTTAAGTATTCAACACACAAGGGAGATCATTCTGTGTGATCACACTCACGGTCTCACACACACACACTCACACACACACACACACCAAGTCAAGCACACAACAGATATAAACGCACGCCCTTTCAAATGTCTCAGCAGCAGAAAACGGGGGACATCCACTCAGTGGAATTACCGGGGTAATGATTGATCCCCGGCCAAAGTCTCTCCTCTGATCAAGCCTTTTAACATCAGCGCTTTAGAATCCCCTCCTCCTTCGGTCTGTCTGTCCGTCTGTCGGTCTGGCTGGCTGCTTAACTGTCTGTCTGGCTGACTGTCTTTCTGTCTGTACTGTCTGTCAGCCCTTCTGCCTGTTTGTCTGTCAGCCCTCCTGCCTGTCTGTCTGCCTGCCTGTCTGTGTGTCTGCCTGTCTGGTTGTCTGTCTGTCCGTCTGTCGGTCTGGCTGGCTGCTTAACTGTCTGTCTGGCTGGTTGTCTGTCTGTCTGTCTGTCTGTTTGTCTGTCTGTCCGTCTGTCGGTCTGGCTGGCTGCTTAACTGTCTGTCTGGCTGACTGTCTTTCTGTCTGTACTGTCTGTCAGCCCTTCTGCCTGTTTGTCTGTTTGGCTGGCTGACTCTGTCTGTCTGCCTGACCCTCATATTCCCTCACTCTTTGCAGACCCTTTATTTTCAATTTCAGCAAAACATCTGCTCTTTACCAAACACTTTTCATGCAGCATGAAGAGAAGTCATCCGTCAGACGTTTTCTATCCGTACAAACATAAAGAAAAAGAGAGAGAGAGGCATACCTAGGGGTGAAAGAGTGAGAGACACCTACAAACAGAGAGAGAGAGAGAGAGGCATACCTAGGGGTGAAAGAGTGAGAGACACCTACAAACAGAGAGAGAGAGAGAGAGGCATACCTAGGGGTGAAAGAGTGAGAGACACCTACAAACAGAGAGAGAGAGAGAGAGGCATACCTAGGGGTGAAAGAGTGAGAGACACCCACAAACAGAGAGAGAGAGAGAGAGGCATACCTAGGGGTGAAAGAGTGAGAGACACCCACAAACAGAGAGCGAGAGAGAGAGGCATACCTAGGGGTGAAAGAGTGAGAGACACCCACAAACAGAGAGAGAGAGAGAGAGGCATACCTAGGGGTGAAAGAGTGAGAGACACCTACAAACAGAGAGAGAGAGAGGCATACCTAGGGGTGAAAGAGTGAGAGACACATACAAACAGAGAGAGAGAGAGAGAGAGAGCACACCTGACAGATGCATAACGGAGAGAGAGAAGCAAGAGAGAGAGAGAGAGAGAGAGAGAGAGAGAGAGAGAGAGAGAGAGAGAGAGAGAGAGAGAGAGAAAGAGAGAGAGAGAGAGAGAGAGAGAGAGAGAGAGAGAGAGAGAGAGAGAGAGAGAGAGAGAGAGCCAAGTGTGTAGTATGCGAAACGTATACTGGGAGAAGTAATTAACCTCTGTGATGGTAGTAGTCACAAAAAGTGTATTAAGTAGAGGCTTAACCGAGCAGTATGTGAGACGTATCTTGGGACAGGCAACTAACCTCCGTCGTGGTAGTAGCCACAAAAAGGTTGTTGGGTAGAAGCTTAACGAAGCAACAGGTAGTCTGTGGCCCAGTACCAAGTGTGCAGTATGCGAGACGTATACTGGGAGCAGTAATTAACCTCTGCGTTGTAGTAGCCACAAACAGTTGGTTCATTCTTAGCAATTTTATTTTCTCTAATTTTATTTCTCGTTTTTGTACTGGTCTTTTGTTCTCTTCCTTGTATGTTTCCGCTTGCCCCTTGTGTAAAGCACATTGAATTGCCTCTCTGTATGGAGAGAGAGAGAGAGAGAGAGAGAGAGAGAGAGAGAGAGAGAGAGAGAGAGAGAGAGAGAGAGAGAGAGAGAGAGAGAGAGAGAGGTGGGTGGACAAACAGACAAATAGAGAGGGAGAAGGTAAAGGATATCCAGCCTCTGATTCCCCAAATGTTAAACACAGCGCCGCAATTACCCCTCTCTGTTCCCACGGCGATCGCCATGCGCCGCAGCCACACAGTATTAGTCTGATAGTGATGGTGGGAGTGAGTGCATGCACCACTGTCTAATCAGTACCCTCGACAACATCAAACATCAAAGCTGAGCAGGGATATCGATTTGGCATTGACTCCATGTGGCTGGCATTCTCAACTAGGGTTGCTAAATTGCAACGTTTATGTGAGTGCTGTGGAGATTGGTATTGTTGTAACAACAATATGTATGATAAGAGCCTAGTTTGTTAATGGGCATAGCCTGGCGAAACCACTGA
>JAPMUY010004253.1:292500-295000 GCA_026901105.3 Galaxias olidus
CGAATCCAATGTTTTGTTTCGGATATCAAAGCGAAACTTTTTTTTTTTCTAAATATTTTTTTCTTTGTGTCAATTATGAATGAATGTGCTCATCCAGTCCTTCTTTCATTTTGCCTTCATGCCTTCATTTGTTCATAGTGGGTGTCGACTGGATTCTCTGGGGCAGCTGTTGCACGTCAGACAGCATCTGCTCCTCTGCTCCTTGGCTGTTAGCTAGCTTGTTTGTTTACGGCCGTCGCTCAAGGAAGCCCTCCGTGGCATAGAGATACACCCTTCCACAGCTCCAATCTGTGTGGCTGTGTGTGTGTGTGTGTGTGTGTGTGTGTGTGTGTGTGTGTGTGTGTGTGTGTGTGTGTGTGTGTGTGTGTGTGTGTGTGTGTGTGTGTGTGTGTGTGTGTGTGTGTGTGTGTGTGTGAGAGAGAGAGAGAGAGAGAGAGAGAGAGTAGTGAGTGAGTGTGTCTGAATGTGTTTATATGTGTGTGTTTGTTTACTTTTGTCTGTCTCTGTGTTTGCTTCTGTAAATGCTTGTGTAATCATTCATTATATTATTAATTATATGTGTATTATTAATTATAATTGCATTGTTGTATGTATTTTTGTGCATTTATTTTTAGCGTGTCTTTGCCTACAACTATGTGAGTTCCTGTGTGCCTGCATATGTTTGTGTGCGTGTGTGTGTTTATGTAAGCGTGTGTGTATGTGTGTGGGTGTGTGTGTGTGTGTGTGTGTGTGTGTTTGCCCACCAGGCTGAGAAGGTGAACCCCATTACCTCCTTGTGGGAGGAGGTGTGTGTTTGATGCCCCCCCCCCAGCAGTGCCCTCCACCCCCGCACCCCAACCCCCTCCCACCTGGGCTCCATGCTGAGTGACAGCCCGGTCACCCAGCCAGCCTCAGCGGCAGCCATTTTAGAAAAGCAGCCTACAAACACTGCTATTTGCACTTCAACTGCTTGTCTAACACATCCGAGACCAGCTAGGGAGGCATTCAGTAAGACACACACACACCTAAAAGAAGGCCCACACACACACACACACACACACACACACACACACACACACAACAAAGATGACCCGGTGGGGGAAGAAGATTAAGAGAGAAAAGCTTCCAGGAGACTGAGCCAACTGTTTCACTTTGCCAGTTTAATGACAAAGGCTGCTATTTATACCAAATATACTCCTACACTGACACACACAAACACTGACACACACAAACACTGACACGCACACACACACACTGACACACACACACACACACACACACACACACACACATTCAATGTCAAGAGGCACACAACAGTACATTTAACAGCAGTCCCAACAGGTGTATGTTTTAGCCAGTTGGAATAAACTGTATGTGATGCTATGGTTCCTCTCAGCTTAACTGTGACTCTACCAAGAACATCACAATTACACCAAAAACACTGCAGCTCAGACTGAGAGAGGAGCATCAGGGATTCTACCGTCCACTCAATTATTCTTGTTACAACGGTAAGTCAGGTGGGAGGCCTTCTTAGCTAGGAAAGCGCACACACATACACACACACACACACACACACACACACACACACACACACACCACCTACGCGTGTAGGCCTACAGTACACCATGGGCCTGTAAACCTTGGCGTGTTCCTCTTCCTTGGGATCGGGAACCAACAGCTGGCGATGATGCTAAATTACAGCGCGGAGTTCACACCTGGAGGCCAAATAAAACGAGCATTTCTCTGGAGTGTGTGTGTGTGTGTTTGTGTGTATGTTTATGTGTGTGTGTGTGTGTGTGTGTGTGTGTGTGTGTGTGTGTGTGTGTGCACGTGTGTGTGTACATTTGTGCATACTGAGTAGGAACAGGTTGTACCAGACTGCACTTCTTGTTAACAAACCACTCTCTGAGTGACGAATGGGATGAGGGGGAGAAAATGAGAGAGTGTCGGAGAAAGCGAGATGGAGGGGAGAGGGCTAAGAGGGGGGGAGGTATGGAGGGAGGGAGAAGAAAAGAGAGGGGTAAAAACAGTGCTGTTCATTTGCATGTACATCTAGAGGGAACCTGAGAGCTGACACTAATTATGGTCTAGGGGGATTGCTCTGATTAGCACACACACACACACACACACACACACACACACACACACACACACACACACACACACACACACACACACACACACACACACAAACAAACATACTCAAACTCACAGACTAAAGCACACACACACACACACACAGAGGCACGCACACACAAACATACTCACCCACAAAAGCACACACACAGAGGCATACACGCACACACACACACACGTATACTCACACATACACACACACACACACACACACACACGCACACACACAAATCCGCTCACACTTGCAACCACGCACAAAAACGCACACACAGCGAGGCACACACTCACACACAAATATACTCACACACACACACACGCTGAAACACACACAAAGCGAAGCGGGAGATGGCCACAGCATATTGGTTGTATACGTGTTGGATGGAAT
>JAPMUY010004253.1:300000-309536 GCA_026901105.3 Galaxias olidus
ATCAGCTATTCAAAACAGGATCCTCTGCATTTATGCAGTTTTCCCATTCAGCTTTTGTTTGTTTATATGATTGTTAGCAGTTCTTTGTTTGTTGTTAAAATGTCTTAACGCCGCTTGCTGCTCCGGTTTTGTCCAACTCTTTTTGAGTTTCTTCTTCAAATTCCCACCTGCCAAAGTGAATAAATGCAAAGTCAATGAAAGGTCTAGCTGATGTCATGTTTTAGCCAACCTTGCTAAAGGAGGAAAATATTTTTCAGTTAGTATCAAATAATATATTTTAACATGGAAGCTACAAGAGATTACCCAAAAGACAAAACACAAAATATATAACTATAAAAAATATAAAATATTAAACATCTTTAGGTACAAAACAAACATGGTGTGGCATGAACGTTATTGTTGGTTGGTTAATATTTATAGAAAAAAAATATATTTATGGGGTCATTGTTGTAGCAAAACTATTTGCAAATGCGTGTGGAGAGTTGTGTATCTGTATCTCAATCCGTGCGTGCGTAATCAGGTTTGTAAGTGTATAAAAATATCCCTCTGTATTCAGATTTGTAAGTGTATTGAGAGTTGTACTGTATATGTAGACAAATCTGTGAATGCGTGCATAAATCCGTAAATGTCTAAACAAATCTGTAAATACATACGTGGATAATAATGGCTAAAAGTCTAAGTATTTTGCTGCAAGAGTTGAAAATACAGACAAGCATAAATTACAACTCACGTGGGCCTCTCAATAGAATGTGTTTTTACACGTGACTTTTGCTACACTTCTGCCGTTGCAGAGATCTGCATTCTCGATATCTGTGCGTGTGTAGCAATTTGTCTGTGTCGAGATTTGTCTGTATGACAGAGATCCGTCCGTGTGGCGATTCGTCTGTGTGTCAATGTTCGTAGGTGTGTCTCAGTAGAAAAGTATGAAACTTGAACGATATGCTAATGGTCGATTGTTTTGCAAATTATAGCAATATTTCCAGTGATGTTAACGTTTTAAGATATTGCTCTCGAACGCAGTATAAATTTAGCTAAGTTAAGGTAACGTTATGCTTGGGCTACTAATGAAAGTGTAAACCGTTTAATCTCCAACTATCCAACTTTCCTTGCTTTTTAATAAGTGAGCAAGAGAAATTGAAGAAGAGTTGTGCGGGGCACAACTGGCCATTTTATATTGGCATGGCAAACGTTATTTTAATAAACACATTTTTGTTCAAAAAAAATGTATTTTTCATCAGAAGTACTTATGATTCTACTGTAAGCCTTAGGAGCTATATAGTTATTTATATCAGAATTAACAAAAATGATAGGGCCTAACCTCGCACTGCATGGTCTACAGTAAAACCAATAGTGAAGTAGTCTATAGTAACTAGACTGCAGCAGCTTTTGATAATGCGTAAGTAGCCTATAGTGCAAATAATGACATTGTATAATCAGTAGGCCTAGTGCAGCATATGCCATGATATCTTAATGTGACGTTTAAATGTAACTTCCCAAAACCATCTCTTAAGCTAAATAATAATTTTATTCAGTTCGTCAACGTCTATGGACGGATATTTATGGGGGTTTGTTCGCATTTTGGTCTGGTTGTGAAACTGCCCGGCGTAAACCTTTATTTGCCTTTCTTATATGGCTGTGCTCTTGGACACACTTACATCCAATCAAAGTTTAAATTCTGGCGGCTAAAATGGGCCGGTCAATCAATCGCGGTCACGTTAGGCTGTATTGTAGCACCGAGTGAGCAATCGTTATTAGTAGCACCCAGTGTAAGCAATGGATTAATTGATATTGCATATTGCATATGAATGTATGGCAGTTTAGGGCTTCCATATGAATGCAATAAATCATTTGAAAGTTGTGTTTGAGAAAGTAAACTAACTGAATACCCATTACTAATGGAATTAGTGAGAATATCTAAGAGAAAATAACTTGGGAGCGAAACAGCAACACCAGATACCATTAAATTGCAGCCTCGGCAAATGTAACGACTAACGTAGCCTATATTCTATAGCCTAGTTTAAGATGTAGCCTAGTTCAAAGCATATTTACCGGCTCATGTGACATTATTATAAACTCGTTGATTGGATGTTACATGTCGACGTGCACTTTGGGAGTCACAGAAATTTCTACTGAGACACACAGACGAATCGCCACACGGACGGATCTCTATCACACAAACGAATCTCGACACAAATTGCTACACACGCACAGATCTCGAGAATGCAGATCTCTGCAACGGCAGAAGTGTAGCAAAAGTCACGTGTAAATACACATCCAATTGAGAGGCCCGCGTGAGTTGTAATTTATCCTTGTCTGTATTTTCAGCTCTTGCAGCAAAATACTTACTTTTAGCCATTAATATCCACGTATGTATTTACAGATTTGTCTACACATTTACAGATCTATGCACGCATTCACAGATTTGTCTACACATATACAACTCTAAATACACTTGCCAATCTGAATACAGACGGTTATTTTTTATACACTTACAAACCTGATTACGCACGCACGGATTGAGATACAGATACACAACTCTCCACACGCGTTTGCAAATAGTTTTGCTACAATATTGACCCCATATATATATATAAAAGGTTTAACTTGTATACCCAGGGGCCTAACTAATGTTCCAGATCCCTGTCTCAAGAACTCAAATCTTATTACATGTGCGTGGTGTGAAAAAAGCTAATTGATTCATTTAGGGCCAGTATGTTGAACCTTTGGCATTAAGCAGTTTTGTGAAAATAAAAGGTAATTGCCTTTGTAAAACAATACCAGGCAATGTTCCTCTCGTAATATGTGAAATCTGAAAAAAATCACAATGGTGTGTGCACACGTATTGGTTACATTATTAGTAGCACTATGACATTACTTTGTCTGGATGCCAACACCAGCTACCAATTTCTGATTCAGGAAATGTGTGAAAAACTATTAAAGGCAAAGTTGAGAAAAAGCAGTGTTAGCATAGGTAAAATATTACATAAACGTTGGCTTTATGTAAGAGTTAACAGCCAAGCCTTTTGGAGATGCCCTGGGTTTACTTCTGCAAAACATAGATGGAAAGTGCTCACTTTATAACCCTAATGACCTATCTGCTCTCAACCTAACTTCGTTCTTTGTGCAGCACGGAAGAGGAGTTTTTGGACTTAACACAGAAAAACAATTGGTAATTGATTAACTGGGAACGTGTAGATAAGAGAAAAACTAGAAGAATGGATTTGTGGGGAATGGAAGTAATATGAAATAGCTTGTTGATCAAAGGTGCAGTATGTAGTTCTAGAGAATTGGGGAAAAAATTGCAAGAATTTGAATCACAACACTCAAAAAGGCCAACCTCCTGAGTCTTTGGTGCCTCCTATCCCTCTCAATGGCCCATCCCACACATGCCCGTGCACGCTGAGTTGACATCATGAGCCTGAGCAAGGCAGTTTCATGAATCATGTGTATGTTGTGCATATTTTTGGTTCTCACCAACAACGCATAAAGCCATGTCTGATCAGCTGATAAACAAAAGAATCCAAAACATCTGATCGTAAACGCTCAAACTGAGTGGTTCACACCAAAGCAACGAGCACAGACACAAATTACAGTTTCCCTAGTAACGTCATACAGTGAGCTAACGTTAACAAAAACCATTACGTAATTGTATTCCCCAATTAGTATGAGCTAGTGCATGACAATCGTTTTTATTTAGCTGGGATTGGCACCATAGCTACAATACGTTGCAGAGAATATCCAACATATGCATGAAAACGAATAATGCCTTTTTGACATAAATCTGGTGCGATACTTCCTAACGTTCTAAAACCGCACTTGGCGATATGACAAGCCAAGTCTTTTGCAACAACATACAACGACTTCAGCTACTTTCGTCTGCGACACGAATTGTAACAACAAGCTTGTTTGGAAGGTGACGCTGTATGCATTTTACCTAGGAGTGTGCACGCAAGGTGATTGACAGGCAGATAGCCCTTACTCCTTGCAAAAACTCTCCTGATTGGTTGGGGATAGGCGGGCGTCCCTAGATTTTTTTAAAAGCTGAATAAAGGGCCAAGGGCCCTCCTGTATAGCGCACTTTCTCTCGTGAGCATTTGGTTTAATGATATCCTCCAGGAGGTAGGGTCGGCAAACAAAGACTCAGGCAAACTAAGACAAAGGCGCAGTCTTTGTTTGGAGGGGGTCATCTGGACCTTATAGATCAGCTAAGTATCTAATTCTCTCGTTTATAATTCAGCTTGTTGCATTGTCTGCTGACTTACTCCTGCTTTCCATGTGTCCCAATCCTATCTCCCCTATTTTTGTCATCTCCTCTCCCCCTGAGGCACGAAGGAGATGGTGGAAGCCACCTAGTGGCCAAAACCATTCTGACCTGCTCCACTCTCGTCTCTCCCCTGTCAACGAGCACATTGTCAGAGGGGGGCTCTGGAACTGCCAGTCGGCGGTGCAGAAAGCCGACTTCATCTCAGCCCGTGCCACCACGCTCTCTCTGCACTTCCTTGCACTCACAGAGACTTGGATCACCCCTCAGGACACCGCTACTCCGGTGGCCCTCTGCAGCCTACTCCTTCTCCCACTCTCCCCGGACCTCGGGACGTGGTGGAGGAACCAGCCTCCTCATCTCTCACAAAGGGCAATTTCACGCTATCCATTGCCACAATTCTCTGCCACCACAATCAAATTCCATGCTGTCACTGTCACATACCTTTTTCACATTCACATTTTTGTTCTTTACCACCCACCTAGCTCACTGGGCATCTTCCCGGAGGAACTCAATACTCGTCTCACTTCCCCGTAGACGACCAGTCGCTGATTCTCCTTGGTGACTTCAACATCTCTGCAGACAAGTTTGCATCCACTGGCTTTCTCTCGCTTTTAACCTCTTTTTCCTTAACACCCTCCCCATCCCCTCCAACTCACAAAGCTGGCAATCAGCTTGATCTTACTAACCAGGCTCTACTACCGATCTCACACCCGTCTCGCGGTTACGGGGGCGCTCCACACAGCGAGAGCAGACTCCCTTTCCTCTGATCTCCTTCTCCTGGACCTCTCTGCTGCTTTTGACACCGTGAACCACCAGATTCTCCTTCAACCCTTAAAGACCTGGGCATTTCGGGGTATGCACTCTCCATGCTTGCACCCTACCTGACGGGCCGATCATATCAGATAGCCTGGAGAGGGTTAGTCTCAAAACCGTGCAGCATCTCGACTAGGGTCCCTAAGGGCTCAGTCCTGGGCCCTCTCTTTTTCTCTCTATACAAAGTCACTGGGCTCAGTCATACATTCGCATGGCCTGTCCTACTATCACTGCTACGCGGATGACACTCAACTAATGTTCTCCTTCCCTCCCTCTGAAACTCAGGTGTTGCAACGCATATCGGCATGCCTAGCTGATATCTCCGCGTGGATGGTAGCTCACCACCTGAAGCTCAACCCTGACAAAACAGACGTTATTTTCATCCCCGGGAAGTCCAGCCCATTCCAGGACCTGACCATCACCGTTGATAACACTGTCGTCTCCTCCTCTAGTACATCAAAGAACCTGGGGGTTACCCTGGACGACCAGCTGTCCTTCTCAGCTAGCATTGCGGCAGTAACGCGTTCCTGCAGATTCCTTCTCTAAAACATCAGGAGGATTCGGCCCTTTCTTAAAAGAGAGTTGTGTCTGAAATTAACCTTTGGACTCACCGGCCAAGGGGACTGACTGGTAGTTGAAAGAATCTACCGGCCAATCATGTTTTTAATCGGCCAAAGTAATAAATGTGATTTTTGTGTCACATATACATTAGTATCAGTAGGCCTACATTGTATTGAGTTAAGGTATTATGTTGCATACAAACTTAAACAAGAGGAAAGCGCAAAAAAACTAAATAATTTTTATATATAAATTATATGGTCAACAGTTAATCAATTCTAGATAAAATAGCCTAGTTGTACTGTAGCCAGCCTCTTACGACTCCTGCTGTAACTGATGTTTAGTCATTAATGATAGATATGATGTATGACGTTTACAAATTGATTTCACATGAACCAGTAGGCTACAGCTCAAAGACAACTGTCACTAAGTAGCTTGAATTCAGCTTGACGTCTACCCCTTCTAAACCACATTACAACCATTCATAAATTGGTCTCATGTCCCAAAACAGATCCAACAGCAAATTGTTTAATTACGTCACGGTTAATGGCAGTATTGGCCTTGCTAAATGCTAATATTATGTAAGCCTAAAGAAAATATTCCCATTAACGTTCAACTTTGTGGTAATGGTCGGCAAAATTATAACGTCGCTGGAAACTTTAAACAAGTAGTCCCAGAGTCCTAATGTCAGTAACGTTATACGAGTGGAATTTGGAATTGTTTAGGGCCATTTTCACCGCAATAGCTCGTAGCTAACAGCCCTGTGGCAAGTGATTATAGAGTTGATGCAAGGTTACAGCGCAACGAAGTGTGGAAATGGGTTTGGCACCCGAGACTAATGCTAGGTTGAGTTCGACTAGGTTGAATCAACTGGAGAGGGACACAGCAGGCATAGTGAGTATAACTCCAGTAGGTCTATGTGTAAATGCATCGAACTCCGACACAGAAAGGAGAGGAAAGTAACAATGCGAGTGTGAATGAGGCAAAACAAAGTAAAGACTCAAGTTTTTTTTTATATACAATTTTGGTACTCGCTCAATGTAAAATCTACCCGCCTATGGCCGGTGTTAATTTCGGATCCTGCAAGAGAGGATGCGCAGGTTATGGTCAAACCCATTCAGCTCATCCAGAACGCAGCCGCTCGTCTGGTCTTCAACCTCCCTAAGTTCAATCACCTTACTCCACTACTTTACACACTGCACTGTCTGCCGGTAGCAGCATGCATCAAATTCAAGTCACTTGTCCTAGCCTATTGGGCGAGGATCGGACTTGCAACCTTCTACCTACAGTCGATGCTCAGACCCTATTCCCCATCCCGACCACTACGCTCTGCTACTCGATGTCACCTTGTTGCCCCCTCCGTAGAAAGGACAGCCTGGCACCTCGTTCACAACTTTTCTCAGTCCTGGTCCCTTAGTGGTGGAATGACCTCCCCTCGAACACTAAGATCGCAACGTCTTTGTATACTTTGCCAAAACTTAAAGACTCATTTGTTTCGACTGCACTTCAGTTCTGAAATGAGACGTTGCATCTACCTAGCACTTCTACTTGATATACTAAGTAATTGTTTGTACTCAAATTGTTTGTAGTTGGTTTGCAATGGTTCTGTTGGTATCCTGATGTTTAATACAGCACTTGCTTAGCTCTTACTTCGGTGATCAGGTCAGCAATGCACTTATTTTATCTACCTGACTTGTAGTTTTTACCTTCTCTTTGTGTAGGCACTCTTTTTTGTAAGTCGTTTTGGACAACGGCGTCTGCTAAATGAATGTAATGTAATGAGTGTGGTGGTAGGTTTTTTGGGCTTTTACGTGATGTATGATATAATCCTTACGGTGACCATTAAAGGACCAACACAAATTCATTTGCTTTTATCTGTCGCACATTTTAAGACATGAAGTTAAGGACACGAGGGTGCAACAATTTAATAATAAGAGGATCTATTTTAACGCAACGACTATGAGCACGAGAAGCACTTCAGAAACCAATGCAATCATAGTTAAAAGTCACAAGATCTGCCCTTGTGGCTGGGAAAAGGTAACAACTGTAAGGGGCCTGAGAATACACCAAAGTAAGAAAGGGTGCCTAAGTAGGAAGAAGCAGGAGCATCGCATTGACCAGTACTTTTTAAGAAGTCAAGCAAGTAAGTCGAATGAAGGCCAGCGGCTGGACACAAACCAAAGTCCGCAGGCCATCAACAATTCCAGCACTGAAGCGGCACAGACAAGCACCGAAAGACAAGGGGATAAAGTGGTAGAGCCCGATCAAGCACAAAAAAACTCCAAGGAGAAGATCAGTGACAAAAAACCTAAAGTAAAGTGGCCATCAGCCGCTGAAAAGAATGTTTGGGACTCTATTAACATAGATTTGAAAAAGACACTTGAACAGCTAAGGGGCACAGTGGAAAGGAAGCTGTAAAAAATAGGCGATATATATGATTATGGAAAGGAGAGATTTGGGCTACTGGAGAAACCCAGGTGACCCAAGAAAATCGAGGAGGCAACAAGAGATCGACAAGCTGGTAAAATAAAGAAGGCTATTAAAAAAGCAATGGAAAAAAGCATCTGAATCAGAAAAGGCAGGCATTAAAGACTTGCAGGACAGCTTAAAGAAACAGTTGTCAACATTGAAACCACCAAACAGGAACTGGAGTCCCACCTAAAAGAAACTCACACAGATGAGAAAATGTATGAGGAACTCACAATTCCCACAGATATTCCACCAATTGAGGACCCAGTCGAGCAAATGGACACCAGCCCTCCAAAATGGAAAGGGGTGGAAAATGCAGTCAGAGCAGCATTGGCACCAGGACCTAACGGAGTACCTTACAGACTGTATAAAAATGCACCCGATGTCCTACGTTTCCTTTGGAAACTACTGAACCTGGCCTGGCAAAAACAAATCATTCCCAGATCATGGCGTCAAGCCAGAAGAGTGCTGATTCCGAAAGAGAAATATTCTAGTGACATTAGCGAGTTCAGACCAATTTGCTTGTTTAATGTGGAGGGGTAAATATTTTTTTGCATAGTAGCACAAAGACTGAGAGAATATCTTACAAAGAACAAGTTAATAGATACCTCAGTACAGAAAGAAGGCATTTCAGGCTTCTCCAGGTGTCTGGAGCACACTAGAATGATTTGGCACCAAATTCAATTGGCAAAACGTGAGAAAAAGGACCTTCATGTAATTTTCCTGGACTTGGCAAACGCATTTGGGTCTGTGCCCCACAAGCTTTTGTGGTCTGCATTTGAGTTTTTTATGGTACCAAATGCAATTTTAAACCTGGTTAAGGCATACTTTCAGGACATTCAATTGTGTTTTCATACACCGACATTTACCACTGAGTGGCAACGTCTGGAGATTGACATCATGGCCGGATGTACAATCTCACCCTTGGCATTTTTTATGGCCATGGAAGTAATAATTCGAGTATCAAAATGGGTTGTTGTCGGCCAAAAGTTAAGGGCAGGATTACGTATCCCTCCCATTCGAGCTATATGGATGATATGACAATATTGACGACAACGGTTCCGTGTACTAAAAGACTGCTAAGCAAACTTAATGAGAACCTTAAATGGGCTAGAATAAAAGTAAAACCAAGCAAATCCAGAAGCATATCTGTTGTTAAGGGAAAATTGTGCAACAAAGGTTTCTTCATAGATGAGGAATTAACTTCATTGTTAGGGCAACTTACGACGTACTGCCAACATCAACAAATCTCAGCCAATGGGTAGGAGAGGATCTAACTTGCCCCCTCTGTGGTGGGACGGCTAATCTCAAACACATAATGGCTGAGTGCAGGACGAGCCTTACTCAAGGAAGATACACCTGGCGCCACAATAAAGTACTAAAATGCTTGGCGGAAGCAATAGAGCATAGGCGCTCAACAGTTCCAATTGGA
>JAPMUY010004254.1:0-12500 GCA_026901105.3 Galaxias olidus
AGGGATTAGGGTTAGGG
The DNA here is from genome assembly GCA_026901105.3 of Galaxias olidus. NCBI lineage: Eukaryota > Metazoa > Chordata > Actinopteri > Galaxiiformes > Galaxiidae > Galaxias > Galaxias olidus. The sequence continues at coordinate 18 of JAPMUY010004254.1, forward strand.
CATGCACAAAGAGGAGTCTGTAGCTCTGTCGCACATGTGTGTGTAGAGGTGTGTGTGTGTGTGTGTGTGTGTATGTGTGTGTGTAGGTGTGTGTGTGTGTGTGTGTGTGTGTGTGTGTGTGTGTGTGTGTGTGTGTGTGTGTGTGTGTGTGTGTGTGTTGTGTGTGTCTAGGTGGTGTGTGTGTGTGTGTGTCTAGGTGTGTGTGCTGTGTGTGTGTGTGTGTGTGTGTGTGTGTGTGTAGGTGTGTGTGTGTGTGTGTGTGTGTCTGTGTGTGTGTGTGTGTGTGTGTGTGTGTGTGTGTGTCTAGGTGTGTGTGTGTGTGTGTGTGTGTGTGTGTGTGTGTGTGTGTGTGTGTGTGTGTGTGTGTGTGTGTGTGTGTGTGTGTGTGTGTGTGTGTGTCTCACCTCTCCCTCGCCCCCCACCTTCCAGTCCTCCTGCTCCATCTCGTTGTAGAGCGCCTCCCGGCTGGTCATGAGGTTCTGCCGGCGGATCTCACTGGTCCTCTGCTCCCACACTGACTTGTTGCCCTTAAAGGTCTTCTGCTGCTCCTTACTGTGTGGGGGAGGAGAGGAGATTAAAGGGGGCAGAGGAAGGAAGGGAGAGAGAGAGAGTGATGAAAGGGAGGGGGGGTCGTATAAGAGTTGGGAGAAAGAGAGGAAGAGAGTGAAATAGAGAGAGTGAAATAGAGAGAGAATGGCTCAGGGCCAGTAAACTGTCCACCCCAGCTGTAGTACTGTATATACACTGTATATGTACTGTATATATACTGTATATGTACATAGCAATGATATGATTATACTGTCTATATACTGTATATGTACATAGCAATGATATGATTATACTGTGCATACACTGTATATGTACTGTATATATACTGTATATGTACATAGCAATGATATGATTATACTGTATATATACTGTATATGTACATAGCAATGATATGATTATACTGTATATATACTGTATATGTACATAGCAATGATATGATTATACTGTATATATACTGTATATGTACATAGCAATGATATGATTATACTGTATATACACTGTATATGTACATAGCAATGACATGATTATACTGTAATATGTACATAGCAATGATATGATTATACTGTATATACACTGTATATGTACATAGCAATGATATGATTATCCAGTAATACATACTGTATATGTACATAGCAATGATATGATTATACTGTATATACACTGTATATGTACATAGCAATGATATGATTATCCAGTAATACATACTGTATATGTACATAGCAATGATATGATTATACTGTATGTGGTCAACCCTGTGGACACACACACACACACACACACACACACACACACACACACACACACACACACACACACACACACACACACACACACACACACACACACACACAAAATAGAGAACACTTATGAAGAGGAGGAAGAGGAGGGTGACAACGACGGTGGCAGTAATGATAGTGGTGGTTGTGATGATGATGAAGAGCAGGAGGAGGATGGTTTTGACAGCAACGTTGTTGATAATGAAGATGAAGACGATGGTGACATTGCAGATATCCGGCTGATAACAGTGACTACTACAAGGACAAGATGAGTGAAGATGAAGATGATGGTGCCATTGCAGATATCCGGCTGATAACAGTGACTACTACAAGGACAAGATGGGTGAAGATGAAGATGATGGTGACATTGCAGATATCCAACTGATGACAGTGACTACTACAAGGACAAGATGAGTGACTGCCACGATGACGAGTAGAACAATGAGGATGACGAAGGTGGCTCCTAAGTGACGAAGGGTAAAGACTGCTTCCCTGAATGAATCAAGCGGTGGCACCAAGGTAATGTATTACATACCTACAGTATGTCCACATCACAATACAGTCTGCTTACATCGTGTGCTTCAGACAGACCTGGGCCAAAGACTCTTTGGATTCTATAGATTTGATATTGTGAAGTGTTAGTAAAGGGTTGACAGCAGGGCCTCTGTTGACAAGTCAAACATATGGAGCGATTGAGCAAGACGATCTGGAGTGCCTGGTGGGTGGAGTTTGTACTTGTGGTGGTGCTGCTCCAATCAGTCAAGACCAATCGATCACAGAGAGTTTGAGTCCAATGCACTTTGACCCAGGTCTGGTTTCTCCAGTGTGCTATCCAACTGTGCTGTGAAGCCAAGTAGCTGCTAGCAAGAAGATGGCAACACGGGTCAGATATGTCTCAGCCACTGGTCTGCATAGTACGCCTTAAAGCCTCCTTCCTCCTCCTCCTCCTCATCCTCATCCCTGGCTAACTAACGTAGCACAGATGTAAGCTAGCGTTACAGCTAGCAATGAAAGCCAGGCCGTCCAGCCACAGAGGTAGGGGTTCAAACCAATCAAAAGGGTGACAGCACAATAACACAGGAAGTGGGGGAGGGAAGAAGAAGAAGAAGCACAGACCAATCAAATCAAATCAAAATGTAAACTACCCTAAAAACACAAACAAACCAAAAAGTCAAAAAGCCCCAAAGAAGAAGAAAGAAGGTCAAAAAACAAAAGTAAAAAGAAAGCAAAGGTGAGTAGAAATGAATAAATACCAGTTGATAACATTCTCTGTGGCATCGATAGGCAGGCTTTTAACTCTGAGAGGACACAAAGGAGAGAGGGGCCACACAAACCCAAATCAAAACAACACCGCCACAAAGGGTAAAGGTCATTAGACGAGTAGGAACGCTGCAGAATGACATCAGTCTGTTAGTTTGAAGAAGGCGGGGCGGGGCGGGGGGGTGATAAAAATAAAAAGGTCTGTTTTTGTGTGAGCTCTTTCCTGTGTGTGTGTGTGTGTGTGTGTGAGTGTGTGAGTGTGTGAGTGTGTGTGTGTGTGTCTGTGTGAGTGAGTGAGTGTGTGTGTGTGTGTGTGTGTGTGTGTGTGTGTGTCTCTGTGTGTGTGCGAGAGAGAGAGTATTGTGTGTGTGTGTGTGTGTGTGTGTGTGTGGGGGGTGGGGGGGGAAACGGCCGTGGCTGAGAATGGTGAGCGGGTCTTTGAGTTCTAATCTAGTCATCAGCGAGAGCTCTCCACAATGGCCAGGATAATGACGTCATTTCATTCGAAACAGGAAGTCGTTCTGACTGGGTTCCTTTGGTCTGCGTTTCTGCTAAGGGCGGCAGAGTTTAGAGCGCTTCTAATATAAAGGGCCCCTTTCTCCATCGAAAGACAAACACTGTGTCATTCTGCTTAGAGAGAAACTGGTGTGGTCACATTACTGAAAGGACAAGGTAGGGTGTGTGTGTATGTGTGTGTGTGTGTGTGTGTGTGTGTGTGTGTGTGTGTGTGTGTGTGTGTGTGTGTGTGTGTGTGTGTGTGTATGTGAAATAATGTACACTTGAGAGAGAGAGTTGTTCAGCAACATGCGTGTGTGTTTATGTGTGTGTGTCTAGCGCCGTTGTGTGTGTGTGCATTTGTGTGTGTGTGTGCCTTTGTGTGTGTGTGTGTATTTGTGTGTGTGTGTGTGCCATTGTGTGTGTGTGTGTGTGTGTGTGTGTGTGTGTCTATGTGTGTAGCTCTATTTGTGTGTGTGTGGTGTCTAGCGTTGTGTGTGAGAGTGTGTGTGTGTGCGTGTCTAAGTTGTGTGTGTGTGTGTGTGTGTGTGTGTGTGTGTGTGTGTGTGTGTGTGGTACTCACGCAGCAATGGAGAGGTTAGCGGCTGACAGAGGGCTGACCTCAGCCACCTCCTTGGCTTTCTGTGCTGCTGACGCCCCCCTAGCTGCTGTCTCCTGCTCCTCCTCGTCCTAACACACGCACGCACACACACACACACACACACACACACACACACACACACACACACACACACACACACACACACACACACACACACACACACATACACATACACACACATACACACACACACGTACATTTGTTCCATACATAAACATATAATAATACATTACATTGTAAGATTAGGATTGTTATTACTATACCTTGGTCAACTCCTGAGCGTTGGCCAGGTTGTCGACGGCGATGGCCAAGAACACATTCAGTAAAGTGTCTGGACAGGACGGGGTTAAGGAAGAAGAGGAGGAGGACGAAGAGGAGGAGGTGGGAGTGGAGGGAGGAGTTTCCTCGTTAACGTTCAATATTTGCCTCAAATTTGCTCTTCTGGGACAATAATTTCACCCTGGAAATGTACGTATCATTTAAACATCAAAATAAACTATACATTACATAAGGATACGTTTAGGTGGCCATTTTTATTATTTAGCATTATTATCATTGTGTGTGTGTGTGTGTGTGTGTGTGTGTGACCGTCTGCGTTTAAGTGGACTTGTCAAAGGATACAGTTGCCGAAGAGTGTGAGCACGATGAAGAAGATGGAGAAGACCATGCCCTTGTCCGTCACTCCTCCCTGGGACTCGATGCCGTCATACATCACCATGTTCCAGTCTTCACCCGTCAAGATCTACACACACACACACACACGCACGCACGCACGCACGCACGCACGCACGCACGCACGCACGCACGCACGCACGCACACACACACACACTGACCTATGAGTCATTAAGTTAGACAAAAACAACGGCATACAATGCAAACGAACATCAAATCTCCCAAAGGCCCATCTTAACCACAATAACAGACAGAGATATGAATCAGACAGAGAAAGAGGCAGCGCTGGTACAATCAGTTTGTCACACACTGAGACGCTTGTCAGACGCAATGCAAGAGATGACAAGACAAAACTACCACCAGAACTACCGAGATGTAGACAGACAAGAGAAAGAAAGAGAGAAAGAAAGAAAGAAAGAGAGAAAGAAAGAAAGAAAGAAAGAAAGAAAGAAAGAAAGAAAGAAAGAAAGAAAGAAACACACTAACAGCCAGACAGATCGTACCTGGAATACTGTCATGATGGCTGCTGGAAAGGTGTCAAAGTTGGTGGGGGGAGTGCCTTGCTCAAAGTTGAACCTGTTTGTTTAGGGGGAGTAGGATGAGCAGGAACCGGGACGAAGATACGCAAAGATAAAAAAGACAAGTCAAGACGAGGCAGACAGAGAGACAGAGGGAGACGGAGAGAAGAGAGACGGGGGAGAAAAACAGAGGGAGAGAGGAGAGGAAGGGAGGAAACAGGGGAGAGAGAGAACGAGAGAGAGCGCGAGAGAGAGACGGGGAGAGAGACAGAGGGATAGAGGAAACGGGGGAGAGAGACAGAGGGAGAGACAGAGACAGAGAGAGAGAAGACGGGGAGAGAGAGAGGGAGAGAGGAGACAGGGGGAGAGAGAGCGAGGGAGAGAGGAGACAGAGGGAGAGAGAGAGGGAGAGAGAGAGAGAGGGAGAGAGACAACGACACAAGCCACAAGAGAAAAATGTTTTTCTTTCAGATCCACTTTTGGCGCTTGCATCTCCAGTTTGAAAACGTTTTAAATGTGAAATTAAAAAAATACAACTTTCTTTGTCACCTTTGGAAATAACTATTGTAAACTGCATATTGTGGATAAATGAAATAATAATTGCAGTGGGCTACAACAACAACACATTCTCTAAAATAAAACCTCTACTTTCTCCTCTCCAACAAACCGAAACGCCTGCTACACAGTATTATTAAATATTATAGGCATTGTATTTTGAATTGATCTTCTTAAACTGCCTCTACTCTGCCAGCTACACCACCTGTGTAGTTGAACTATTAACTGAGGTGGGTTAAATAATAATAATAATAATAATAATACATTGAATTTATAAGGCGCCTTTCAAGGCACTCAAGGTCGCCTCAAGGTTAAAGGCTGCTTCTGCTACCCTGCCTCGTGGCTAGTGTCAGCAGCTACTACTGAGACATTAAGAGACTCAGCAGATGCAAGGCTTTTGTGTTGTTCATTGATTCATTGATTCAGTGAATCAATGCCCGATCAGGACTCAGACATTAAACATCCAACCACACCATCAGTCCAATGGGAGACTTTTCCTCCCACTCTAGAGGTTATGTTATAGAGTACTGCTGCCTGATTGGTGGATATCTTGATTGACAGCATGTCGCAGCCAGTGAGGAGTTTGTGGGTGTCCTCTCTGCAGCTCCATTGGTCCACCGTCTCCCCTCAAGGGGCGTGTTCCTTCTCCTCTCCCGTACATTGTATATATGTATACTGTACAGCTATATGTACACAAGTATATACTGTACCATACACCTTTAGACCACTAATCTGTATCTATGACTTCTCCTCTCCTATATACTGTACCGTATACTTCTGCTTCCTTACACTTTGCATTTACTTAAATTTTTTTTGTCATCTTTAACGCTAGGTAGACTGTAGACACTAGTCCAGCAGATACTGTTATTAATTTGCTAGGATATTGAGTTGGTGGCTGGTTTGAAGAATCTTTGCTCCTGCTGTTATAGATTTTTTTTTATATTTGTTTCTGCCTTTGCTGGTATTAAGGCCAGCATGTGGTTGCTGTTACGCCTTAGGGGGGCAACCACTGCTGTTACGCTTTAGGGGGGCAACCATTGATGTTACGCCTTAGGGGGGCAACCACTGCTGTTACGCTTTAGGGGGCAACCACTGCTGTTACGCCTTAGGGGGGCAACCACTGCTGTTACGCTTTAGGGGGGCAACCACTGCTGTTACGCCTTAGGGGGGCAACCACTGCTGTTACGCCTTAGGGGGGCAACCACTGCTGTTACGCTTTAGGGGGGCAACCACTGCTGTTACGCCTTAGGGGGGCAACCACTGCTGTTACGCCTTAGGGGTGCAACCACTGCCTTTACGCCTTTGGGGACCAACCACTGCTGTTACACTTTAGGGGGGCAACCACTGCTGTTACGCTTTAGGGGGGCAACCACTGCTGTTACGCTTTAGGGGGGCAACCAGTGCTGTCTCAGCAGAGTCCTGTTTGTACGTGCAAACCAGATTGCCCTTAGGGGAACACCAACACTTGATTACCTGGGATGTCAAATAAGGTTGAATTAAAATTAATAGATTTCAACAACTAAATCAAATTTCAGAAACTCAACTGAAGGGAACTGAAGTGATTCAAATTGAACGGAACTCAACTTGGGGGTAGAAAGGGGGTAAGGGGATTTTGGGAAGGGATGTTGGGATGAGGTGGGGGGTTTTGTGAGGAGGTACTGACTGTCCACCGAAGAGCTGCATGCCCAGCAGGGCGAAGACTACGATGAACAGGAAGAGGAGGAAGAGCAAACTGACGATGGATTTCATAGAGTTGAGCAGAGAGACCACCAGGTTACGCAGCGGAGCCCAGTACCTAAGAAAAGAGAGAGAAAGGGAGGAAGGGAATAAAAGAGAGAGAAAGGGAGGAAGGGAATAAAAGAGAGAGAAAGGGAGGAAGAGGGTTTAGATAAAAGGATGAGGATGAAAAGAGAGAGAGAGAGAGAGAGAGAGAGAGAAGAACAGGTAGAGGGAGAGAGTTATTAAAGCGTAAATACCGCTCCACATCAAAACCATAGACCTATAGAGGCCGTTCTGTTTAGAAACAGTTGACTCAGAGGTCATTGACAGGGGGAGGTCAGAGGTCACAGACACGGGACGGAGAGACGCAGAGAACAAGAAAAGAAAAAGGAAAGGAAAGAGTCAGAAGGAAAGAAAACCCGTTAAGGACTGCAGTATAAACTGACCTGCATGCTAACGAGCTAAAGCAAAAACACTCATATCCTTTGAGCTCACATAATGACTCTTACTACGACACAGAGGAGAATGTCACTTTGTGTGTGTGTGTGTGTGTGTGTGTACGGGGGGGGGTTCTTCAATTATGGAGTGGAGTGATTGGAGCTGTGCTCTCATCAGGATTGAACCCTGACCCTAACCCTAACCCTGCCTCAGACTGGAGAGGCATTACGGAGAGGTATAACGAAAATGCGAACGACATCTTTTCAGAAAGGGCCATTGATCATGATGACAGTGTCAGACCGGGGAGGGGCTACGGTAAAATGTGAAACGGCAGGGAAGGGACTAATCTCTACAGAAAGGGTCGTTGACCATCGTGAGGAGAGTGGTAAAATGTGAAACGGCTGGGAAAGGACTAACTTGGTGACTTTGAAGATCCTGAGGAGTCGGAGAGCTCGCAACACGCTGATCCCAAACGATGTTCCTGGTTTCACTACCGCCCAGATCACCTCGAAGATACTGCCCACGATCACCTGGAACACAGGTAGGGTTAGCCTAGCATTAACACCCTGCCCGCTATCACCTGGAACACAGGTAGGGTTAGCCTAGCATTAACACCCTGCCCGCTATCACCTGGAACACAGGTAGGGTTAGCCTAGCATTAACACCCTGCCCGCTATCACCTGGAACACAGGTAAGGTTAGCCTAGCATTAATATACTGTAACACTATCATCTGGAACACAGGTAGGGTTAGCCTAGCATTAACACCCTGCCCGCTATCACCTGGAACACAGGTAGGGTTAGCCTAGCATTAATATACTGTAACACTATCATCTGGAACACAGGTAGGGTTAGCCTAGCATTAATATACTGTAACACTATCATCTGGAACACAGGTAGGGTTAGCCTAGCATTAACACCCTGCCCGCTATCACCTGGAACACAGGTAGGGTTAGCCTAGCATTAATATACTGTAACACTATCACATCGAACACAAGTAGGGTTAGCCTAGCATTAATATACTTCAACACTATCACCTAGAACACAGGTAGGGTTAGCCTAGCATTAACACCTGTTTACACCTTAAGATTTAAGTAGATTAAGTAACAGTAACAAAGCAGCAGATTCAGAGAATACTCACAATACAGTCAAAGCAGTTGAAGGAGGAGTGGAAGTAGGGCCGGGTCCCCAGACCGTACATCTTAATCAGCATCTCAGACATGAACAGACCCAGGAATATAAACTCAGCATAGACTGGAGAGAGAGAGAGAGGGCATACATAGACATAAAGAGAGAGAGAGAGAGAGAGAGAGAGAGAGAGAGAGAGAGAGAGAGAGAGAGAGAGAGAGAGAGAGAGAGAGAGAGAGAGAGAGAGAGAGAGAGAGAGAGAGAGAGAGAGAGAGAGAGAGAGATATAGATAGAGAGAGAGAGAGCATAAATAGATAGAGGAAAGGAGAGTTGGATAAGTTGAACCAGAGACAAGGCACAAAAAAAAAAGAGAAAAGAGAAAAAGATAAAGAAAGAGATTTAGGACGTGAGCTGGCAAATAAACATTATGTAAAGAAGCATGTACGTGTGTGTGTGTGTGTGTGTGTGAGAGAGAGTGTGTGTGTGTGTGTGTGTGTGTGTGTGTGTGAGAGAGTGTGTGTGTGAGATTGTGTGTGTGTGAGAGTGTGTGTGTGAGAGAGTGTGTGTGTGTGTGAGTGTGTGTGGTGTGTGAGTGTGTGTGTGTGTGTGTGTGTGTGTGTGAGGGAGTGTGTGTGTGTGTGTGTATGTGTGTGTGTGTGTGTGTGAGGGAGTGTGTCTGTGTGTGTGAGGGAGTGTGTGTGTGTGTGTGTGTGTGTGTGTGTGTGTGAGTGTGTGTGTTTGTGTGTGAGGGAGTGTGAGGGAGTGTGTGTGTGTGTGTGTGTGTGTGTGTGAGGGAGTGTGTCTGTGTGTGTGTGTGTGTGTGTGTGTGTGTGTGTGTGTGTGTGTGTGTGTGTGTGTATGTGTGTGAGGTGTGTGTGTGTGTGTGTGTGTGTGTGTGTGTGAGGGAGTGTGTGTGTGTGTGTGTGTGTGTGTGTGTGTGTGTGTGTGTGTGTGTGTGTGTGTGTGTGTGTGTGTGTGTGTGTGTGTGTGTGTGTGTGTGTGTGTGTGTGTGTGTGTGTGTGTGTGTGTGTGAGGGAGTGTGTGTGTGTGTGTGTGTGAGAGAGAGAGAGAGGGAGTGTGTGTGTGTGTGTGTGTGTGAGGCGGTTGGGATGTGTGTGTGTGTGTGTGTGAGGTTGTTTGGGTTTGTGTGTGTGTGTGTGTGTGTGTGAGGCGGTTGGGATGTGTGTGTGTGTGTGTGTGTGTGTGTGTGTGTGTGTGTGTGTGTGTGTGTGTGTGTGTGTGAGGGAGTGTTAGATGAGAGGAAGTCGATAGTGTGTGTGAGTGTGTGTGTGTGGACAGTGTGTGTGTGTGTGTGTGTGTGTGTGTGTGTGTGTGTGTGTGTGTGTGTGTGTGTGTGTGTGTGTGTGACAGCATGCCCTAATGACTGGACTGGATCAGTCTACTGTATACTCTTGTATGCTAATGTCACTGGACATTAGCCAAGATTAATGAGAGGAGCAGCAAGGAAATCAGACACCACCTGTGTGTGTGTGTGTGTGTGTGTGTGTGTGTGTGTGTGTGTGTGTGTGTGTGTGTGTGTGTGTGTGTGTGTGTGTGTGTGTGCGTGCAGTGACTCACACAGGAAGTCGGAGAGCATCTCTGGTTGGTCGTAGTGCACCACGGCGACACAGGAAGTGTTGAGGCCCACCAGACACAGGACTGTCCAATAGAAAGCCTGCGTCTTCACGATCTTACGGATGAAGAATCGGATGCGTCTCTCGTTCTTGTTGTAGTTACCATCTTTACCTCCCTTCACACTGGAGCGAGCAAAGCCTAAGGAGGAGGAAGAGTAAGAGAAGGAAGAGGAGGAGGTTATGTTATCTGATCTGAGGTCAGTGTGGTCTCTTACACTAACCCATGTTAGCCCATGCTAACCCATGTTAACGTGTGTTAGCTGATCTAAGGTCAGTGTAGTCTCTTTCCCTAACCCATGTTAACGTGTGTTAGCTGATCTGAGGTCAGTGTGGTCTCTTACCCTAACCCATGTTAGCCCACGTTAACGTGTGTTAGCTGATCTGAGGTCAGTGTGGTCTCTTACCCTAACCCATGTTAGCCCATGCTGACGTGTGTTAGCTGATCTGAGGTCAGTGTGGTCTCTTACCCTAACCCATGTTAGCCCACGTTAACGTGTGTTAGCTGATCTGAGGTCAGTGTGGTCTCTTACCCTAACCCATGTTAGCCCACGTTAACGTGTGTTAGCTGATCTGAGGTCAGTGTGGTCTCTTACCCTAACCCATGTTAGCCCACGCTGACGTGTGTTAGCTGATCTGAGGTCAGTGTGGTCTCTTACCCACAGCGTCCCCGTCCTCCCCCTCCTCAGCTTTCAGCAGCTCTGTTTTGTTCTTGTTGGTTTTGATGGTGGGCCTTCGTCTAGTGCCTGCAGGGACAACAGGAGGGGAAGAGGGGGTTGGCCTTTCTCTCTCTCTCTCTCTCTCTCTCTCTCTCTCTCTCTCTCTCTCTCACCTTTCACCTCACACAGATTAACTCAGAATCACTGAACAAAGTGAGAAATGTTTTACCATCAAAGTTACCCCCAGTGTCATCCTCATTTAGAATGACTTCCTCTGTTGAATGAAAAACAATTTATTATTCGCAACCAAATGGAATAGATTGAACCCAAAATAAAACAGTTAGAAAGCATTAAATAGCTTCGTAATAAGGTCCCATTCAGGTTGTTTGCAGGTGTGTGTCTGTGTGTCTGTCTTTGTGTGTATAAATATGTGTGTGTGTGTGTGTGTGTGTATAGGTGTGAGTGTTTGTGTGTGCATGTCTGTGTGTAAGTCTGTGTATAAGTGTGTGAGTGTACGTGTGCGTGTGTATGTGTGCGTCTGTGTGTGTGTGTGTATATTTGTATGTGTGTGTGTGTGTGTCTGTGTGTGTGTCTGTGTGTAGGTGTGTGTTTGTGTGTGTGTGCACCAGCTTTGCAGATCCACTCCAGGTATCCGTTGAGTTCTCTCTCTATCTGCTGCTGGCGCCTCAGTTTGAGGAACTCACTCCGGTTCTCCACTCGCTCTCTCTCTTTGGCAAACTCTCTGTGGAACCACACAGAACAATAACAATAACAATAGAAACCTAACCTCTAACCTCTGACCCTAACCCAAACCCTAACCCTAACCCAAACCCAAACCCTAACCCCTAACCTCTAACCTCTTACTCTAACCCTAACCCTAACCCTAAGCCTAACTCTCTGTGAAACCACACGGAACAATAACAATAACAATAGAACCCTAACCCTAACCTCTAACCTAACCCTAACCCTAACCCTAACCCTAACCCTAACCCTAACCCTAACCCTAACCCTAACCCTAACCCCTAACCCTAACCCAAACCCTAACCCAAACCCTAACCCTAACCCTAACAGGAACACAGGGATCAATGTTATAATACAATCCTAACCCTAACCTCTAACCCCTAACCCTAACCCTAACCCTAACCCATACAGAAACACATGGATCAATGTTATAATACAACCCTAACCCTAACCCTAACACATGGATCAATGTTATAATATGATCCTAACCCTAACCCCTAACCTCTAACCCTAACCCTAACACATGGATCAATGATACAACCCTAACCCTAACCCTTAACCCCTAACCTCCCCTAATACTATCCTAACCCTAACAGACAGAGTAACTCAGCGGATCAATGTTATAATACCATCCTAACCCTAACAGACAGAGCAACTCAGCGGATCAATGTTATAATACCATCCTAACCCTAACAGACAGAGTAACTCAGCGGATCAATGT
>JAPMUY010004255.1:0-15000 GCA_026901105.3 Galaxias olidus
GACTGTAAACATACTTGGTGTTGCGCTGGCACATAGTGACTTGACTTTAGATGGTCGTGTTGATCTGCCTCATCTTTAGATACGGCAGCATTCCTGATCAGGTTGACCGCTTGAAACAGAAACAGATAAATCAAATTACATTACATTACCAAATGGGGACACAAAACAAACAAACACTACTCTATGTCAAACTGAAAGAATTCCCAGCAGGCTCTACAAAGTGAGTATTTCATTTGCATTTGCTCTTAAACATATATATGTGCGAACCAGAAAAATTATTTAGGAGCACAGATTACAGCCTACACACTTGTTTTCCTTCAAATAATTCAAAAACTACAAGTCCCGTGTAATTTAAACATAATTTTAACGTTTAGGGACGACAATACCACTTTTCATGGCCAATATCAATCATAATTCAATTAATAATTCATTTTATTAGGTTTTTAGCGCTGTTCTAGATAGTCAAGCGCTTTACACAATTTGGTTGCCAATTAATTACACAGAACAAACAACGAATGGACCGACAGCTATCAAACACTCAGTCTGAGTGATACCACGGCAGCCAATTTGTGCCAGACTTGCTCACCCAACATATTACGTCTTGCTCACACACATAGGACACACAGACCGACTCAAGTGAATTGACAGTGACTGGTCAGGGCACTGGTAGGAGGATGTGGCATGTTTTTGATGGTGGGAGGAAACGGCATACCGGAGGAAACCCACACAAACACGGGAAGAACATGCAAACTCCATATAGACTCTAGATACTGATGCCACAACCTTGAGTATCCGCTGATACCAATACAAATCCGACACCATAATTTCCCTCTCAAACAATTAAGCGTTACCCCCATTGACTCTGAGACGTGTAAACGAAAAATGTCAAAAACAAATTTAGATGGCTAGGTTAAGCAAAGTGCATCCAGCCAAATGTATTAACCTCTTAGCCATAGGGTTCTATTTTTAACGGTTCGTCTTACAAGACATACTCTAATGAAGCAATCAATAATTTAGGAAATTAAGCATCATTTACATTTGTTTTAGTGAAGAAAAAAAATCTGCTTTATTTGCATTGATATCACGATACTATTTTGTACTGTGATATTTTTAGCGGAGTATAATATTGTAACAACACTAGTAGGGGAGGGATTCACTAAACAATTTGACTGCTTGAGACAGAAGCAGATGAACAAAATTACAGTGCCGAGTATACTTTGTAAGAGACAAAAATACATCTAATATAAAAACATATTTTGATTCATTGCCCATATATGACCTCTTAATTCCAACTTGGGACATAAGACACACTCTACATTGTCCAATTGGGAACGCAGATAACTGCTTTGAAACTGTTCTGTTCGCTTGCAATGGTTACAAGAATCTCTTTATTCTGAAAAGGTGCCAGCTCCCTGTCCTTGAAATATTGCAGCCAGGACTTACAGTGTGGTAGAAGTTGATTAGCCATTTGGATATATCATACCTCTGTTCGCCAAGGACACTTTGAATCGCCGTAGCTGTAGGTAATTTCTTCACCAGCGTATAAGTCCAGGACTGCGAGAAGGCAAAGGTGTGGTTTTCCACCTACTTCAAGGATTTGCATTCAGCCCATTTAGGATGTGTATGCTCATCGTTGACAAGTCTCCCTAAAGATTTGACTTTTTTTGAGATCCATCAGGAAACAAAATTCCATTAGAATACATTTTAATTAAATATTGTCTTATTACCACACCAACTACACTATGACAGTGCTGACATGACACCTTTGCAAAGCAACCTCACTATGATATAGTGTTCTAGCATAATGTTGTAGTGAATTAATTTAATTTCGAGTGAAAAAAGCTGACAAAAGATGCCCCAGTGAAAGCCCTTACCACCGTAGTTAAACGTTATTACCACTGCCGTTTGGTCAACTAAAAGATAGGACTTATATATTATGTTATATAAATAGATTTATAACAACCACACATAAAGAAAAAAGTATTTAAAGAATTTAAATTCAGCTTCTGTAGTTTTCAGTGACTTTAGCATTTTGCCCCCTTCTCAAGTGACATAATTAGGCTACTATAAAAAGTGTTCCGTTTAAATGTCCCCATTTTAGCTAAATGTCTGGCTCATGTTCCAAAAGAAAATCCAAAAGCATATTGGTTAATTACGTCATGGTTATGACAGTTTTAGCCTTGCTAGTAGTCTTAGCATAAAGAAAATGGAACCATCAGAGACGCTGTTAACATTAGATTGGCACTTCGGCTGAAAGCTCCACTTATCTTATCATTCAATGATTACTACTACAATATTAATTGAGATTTGCATAGGAGACCAAAATGACATTATAAATGTTAATGGCACATTTGCAATAGTAAAAAAGCTATTTATTATTTTTGGCTGGTAAAAAATCTGTCTGGCCAGTAAACATTTTACCAGCCACCCCGGCAGTGTGCCAAAAGTTAATTTTGGACCCTGGTCACACTAATACAAAATTTGTAAATCAAAGAGGTGTCCTCTTTTACAAATTGAGTTGTGCTAATTACTCTAAATTGGTGTAAACATCACGCACTCAAACAGAGACTGCATGACATGACACTGCAATAGAGCAAGCAGGGGTCTCACCTTTGAACGTACTGATGAACTTAGATTGAAGTCCAGACTTGTTCATTCTCCATTAGATAAGTGCAAGTGCATCCTGTTGAGGGGAGATCCATCTTCTCTTTTTTCCATGATTACTTTCCATGCTAATAAAAGGATCATCAGGTTACCTATCAAATGGTGGAACATACAGCAATAATGTAGTGATGAGAATTAAACAATGAAAAGTAAAGTATTACTATTGTTACATTGTAATAATCCAGCTTGACCTCCTGTTTTCATATTTTGGATTATACTTAAAATGCCTTTACTTCATATATATATATATTCTAGCCTATATAGTAATTGGATATTGTAGCCTAGCAAAGCATAAACTTAATGCTCAATCTATGTTTTCACATGCTCCTGTTGTCCTTCGCAAACTGGCAGTCTGTGCAGCGGTTTTGCATTCCCGCTTGATCGGTTATGTTATGTTCAATAAATTTTATATAGCCTTGCATATTCAAATTTTGTTAGGCTATTTGGTTCTGAATTAAATAAGTTAAACAATGCGTTAAGCTCTAATAATTTTGAAAGGGGTGGTTTACATTTGCAACGGACTGTAAAGCAAAAAATACAACTTGTTCCTACCCTTTCTTCTCTTTGAATTTTTGTAAAGATTACGTTGTTTTATATCATATACATTTTTCGGTGAAAACGATCGTGTGTAACAGTACATTTAACGCTAACGGATAACGTAACGTCGCTAAACTGAATGCAGTCTACCGATCAGCTTGGAGTAGTACTAGCAGTTGACCGTCGAACCAATTAAGCCCAGGCAATATACGGGACGCCTCGGCTAATACGCCTTTGCAGTAGTAGGCAACCCTAGTCTATTCTTCAAGGATACGGCTACCTAATAATTTTCAATGCAGGAAAAACCCTGAGTTGACTCAGATTTGGAATATATTTTAATAAAAACATTAATATAAAATCGAACTGAGTCTGGTGTCACTCCGGCATGAATCCGGCTACTCGGAACATTGCTATGTGCTCAAAAACCAAGTTGAATCTTGCAGTATAAAGCATTCACACTTAAGCACACATTGTGAATTTTATTGGATTATTGGAGTAATCGTTTCAGCCCTAGCAAGGTGTTTTCATCTAGTTTTGATAAATTCGCTGTAGCTAGGCGGTAGCTAATACGAGGCCACACATTACATATTAGCCGTTAGCTAACCACTTAGCTAGGCTAACTGCCCACTTATAACTAAGCTAGCTAACCCTAACCACTTAGCTAAACTAGCTAACTTATTAACATTGATCAGCGATATCTAGATTTTTTGGTAATACAATTATACGATTTATTTGAGTAATAATTTCATCCCGAGCAACTTGTTTTCATCTCGTTTAGTGTCGAGACTAGATATATTTGCAGGTACTAGCTAAGTTAGTGCTAGCTCAAACATGGCGTTCCGTTAGCTGCTAGCTAGCCACTGAGCTAAGCTAGCTAAGCTAAGTGATTATCAACAATTTATAACAATAATAATAGTAATAAATAAACTAATCTGTACTAATCAATGTATGGATAAGTAACTGTTGGCCTTTACACAATTTTCATTTACGTACATAAGCCTACATATTTACTTAGACTGGAAATGTAACAATGACATCTAATGCATTACCCACCTTCGCTTCTTCATTTGGTGTTCCATCAGAGTCAAAGTGGCGGGAGGTGATGTGTACTTGGCGGGATATGGAATAAGCAGACAGGCTATTTGCTATTGGTTGATATGTAATAAGCAGACAGGCTACTATTGCTATTGGTTGATAGAGATCATGTGATCCCAATCTGTGTATAACATAGGAAGTGTAATTCTTACGGCCGCCAAAGGGGTCGCTGTGTTACACACACTTTATGGGGGGGGGGTCACACACACTTGGCACACACAAGTCAGAAATAGAACACCTTTTGGGTCACTGGAGATTTTTAGATAGAAATCCATTGTAGAGCATGCTGAATGCAACTACATAGCCAGTCTAATTGGGGACCATGATTTTGTCCCCAATTGGAAAACGTCCCCAATCAACTGGTGTGTACTCTGGGACATGTCCCCAATCGGAGGCTAAACCAACACACACACACACACACACACACACACACACACACACACACACACACAAACACACACACACCAAACCCCAACCACACCACATGGAATGTAATCCAGTTTTTCTGTCCTGTCTAACTAATAGTGTCCTGTGAAAGCCTGTAGAGTCAATGGGGATAATGGCAGTGTTACAGAGCTGTTGAACAATGGCCAGGACCACAGCTGATGGGGGACGTCTGGGCACATTCCTTCACTCTCCATTCCTTCACTCAGGGTCGAGCCTCTCTTTCAAAGCATGCTTTTCTATTTATACCGAGGTCTTTTTGTCATGACAGTGTCCTCCCCTCCCCTCCCTGACCTCTGCGGACCTTTCTAAGCGGCCCTGATGTCACACTGTTGGCCTCGGTGAACTTTGACCCACAAGCATCAGGCATGGGTCCGCGGCCAGTGGGAAAGTGGAGTCGTTCTAGCATATTGAGTAGTCTCTTTCTCTCGTTCTCTCTCTTTCTCTCTCTCTCTCTCTCTCTCTCTCTGTGTCTCGCCATCGCTCTCTGTCTCACACACACACACACACACACACACACAATCCCAACAAACGAAGGGGGAAGGGTGGGAGAGCCCCAGCCTCCAGCGATATTGATGCGTCTCAGATGAGAACTTTGCTCCTTTCCCCATCTTAAGTCTTTCTCTTTGTGCCGCTCACATCTGCAGCACAATGGGCTCAGGGCTGAAGCCAGGCTTCCAGCCAGGAGCACAGTGCCTGTGACCCAGGGAGCGCCAGGGGTCAGCCAGTCTATCGTGCTCAAATTCTCAAATGGGCGTGTTGAATCTGTTGCCTTGTTTCACCGGCCACGCATAAGTAGCTCCCAGTCCTGAAACATTTATTTTTCCAAACTGGTGAGGCGGTGTATATTTTTTCCCTGCCACTTTCGCACGCTACACACTGGGGGTCCGTTTCCCCGGTGGGCGCACTAATTGGTCCATCCTGCTCGGCTCCAGCTGTCTCGGTTTCATCTTCTGCTTCATGGAGGTGGCTAACAAGCCGGCTTCCCTCTGAGCTGCGGCTGGTGGACGCGCCGGCGGGAAAGCCGCTGACTGCGGCCGTGCGGGGCACTCTTTATTTGGGGGGTGAGTTGCAGTTGGTTTCGTCTCATGTGCTGTTTGGATTGGCATAATAAGAATTCATGGCGGCGTTCCGCTGGGTGTTTGGCCTTAGAGGGAGCAGGGAGGCTATGGCTGTAGACACGGTCGGTTGATCAATACAAAACAGCTGCTGTTGGGAAATCAAGTTGCACTCCGATGTCCACCGCTGGCAGTCAGACGCATCATTGACTGCTGGAACATGCTGGTGTTTAGGTCTATCCCAGAGAAAAAATGTGTTTGTCCTACAATGCTACCTGTACATGTACAATACTATTGATCGCAAAAGGCTCCCTGTCCTCGTTTCCCCCGCAACGCGAGGGCGTGCACGTACACAAAGGCGGCCGTCTGTTCCCCGCAGTCCAAATGATTATTTGCTCATCTTACAAAGCCGTGGGAGGACTAGGGGGCTCTGTCAGCTTGAGCCTGAAGACGCATGTGACTCTGTGCGCCCCTCTTAAGTCTCCCTCTCCAATTTCACACTGTGTAGCAGACAGCGTTCTGCTGTGCCTCTGGTCTTCAGAGAATCCTATTGGTTACAAGGCTCCAACACATATTCTGACCGCAGGGCATTTCTGGGAAGCAGATTTGCTTCTTAGACAAGCTCAAAGTATGTGTGTGTTAGTGTGTGTGTGTGTGTGTGTGTTTGTGTGTATGTTTCCGTGTGTAAGTAAATGTGTGTTGGTGTGTGTGGGAGTGTTTGTCAGGGTGGGGTGTTTTATTTCCCTTCCTCCCTCTCTCCTTCCCTCCTGCTGTCTCTCTCACTGCACAGCCAAGTCAGCTCCCTGCAGGTCCCATGACGACGCTAAAGCAGGCTGACAGAGACGATGTTCGGATAGACTCCCTGGGCTTCCAGGTGCCACCCTGTGGTGTTTCCCCCCAGAATCAAATGCACTGCAATGTAGTTCCTCCCTGCGTGCCTCCTTACATGCACTGAGCCCTGCTGCGTTAAAATAATGAATTGCGATCCTCTTCCTCACGTTGCCTCTCTCCTTGAATCCCAAGGACATGTCGTAATGGCACCCATTTACAGTGTATTCCGACAATTTGATAGTGTTTAAGTATATCCCTTCCAAATTGACCTCTAATAGGAGCTAGTCCACTTGGTGGGATTGAGTACAGCTGTTATTTAGATGAGTAACTCTGACAACAGGAGCCCCACAGCATTTGAATATGCGTGTCATCCAGTTCATCGAGCCAGCCTGGAGCGGGGAGCAGCGTGGCCTGCAGCCTGATCAGTGGAAAGGCTGACGGCTGGAAAGGCTGACCCAGAGAGGCATGCCACAGCCCTAACCACCAGCACTCATGACCACACCGGCCATACTGCCCTGCACCAACACCAGGCCGGGGCAACAGGGTGGGAGTCCACACACACACAACACACACACACACACACACACACACACACACACACACACACACACACACACACACACACACACACACACACACACACACACACACACACACACACACAGACACACAGACGCACTCAAATACAGACACAACCAGACACACAAACATACGCACCAAGACACACACACACACACACACATTCTTGGTAACTAAGATAGGAGTGCCCATCGTAGATAGGCAGCCCTCTCAGGTGACGTCACATGGAACACAACGACCTCCGTCCAGCCGTCTGGTGCAGAGAGAGAGGTTTGTCTGAACACACAGAGAGAGATACACTCTCAGAGGACAGCTCGCTCTCTCAGCAGCCGCGTCCAATCAGAAGCCATATCAACACAGAGCCTGAGCAAATAAGAAGAGAGAGGAGAGAGAGAGAGAGAGAGAGAGCGATGGAGAGAGAGAGAGAGAGAGAGAGAGAGAGAGACGGAGAGGGAGAGAGAGAGAGAGAGACGGAGAGAGATGGAGAGAGAGAGAGACGGAGAGAGAAACAGAGAGAAAGAGATTGAGCGAGAAAGACAAAGACACAGGAGGGAGGGAAACAAGAGAGGAGCAAAGCGCTCCACAGAGAACGCCGCTGTAACCTCATTTGACTTGGCAGTAAAATGGGCTCGCGCTCAGCCACTTATCCAGCGGGGAGCAGGGTAGTCTAAGGTGAACACCAGCCGCCGAGGGAAAAGAGCTCCCCGCAAGAGACGGTCACCCGCAGCCGAGCAGGGTGAAAGCCCAGAGAGCAGCCTCAGAGCCCCAGTGGAGCCACAGGCAGTGCCCTCCCCTTCCACCGTGGTGAGGGAGGTTTACATCAGACCCAGCTGGGCCTTTTGTGGGCACAAGGGACGACAACCTCCAGCCCTGCCCCGCCCCGTCCCGCTCCACGGGGGGTCGTCGGCTCCTCTCTCCACAGCATGGCTTTGTGATGTCAGCGTTTCCCTGCTCACCCTGTCACTGGCTGGGCACCTGATCCCATGCCCTTTCTTTGAGCTGGTTATGGTTCTCCAGGGCATCGTGGGACATGTAGAACGTTTGAGCTGGCTATGGTTTTCCATGGTGGGACATGTGGAACGTTTGAGCTGGCTATGGTTCTCCATGGTGGGACATGTGGAACGTTTGAGCTAGTTATGGTTCTCCAGGGCATCGTGGGACATGTAGAACGTTTGAGCTGGCTATGGTTCTCCATGGTGGGACATGTCGAACGTTTGAGCTGGCTATGGTTCTCCAGGGCATGGTGGGACATGTGGAACGTTTGAGCTGGCTATGATTCTCCAGGGCATGGTGGGACATGTGGAACATTCCTCTCAGTGTGACGGAGCTGTGTTGTGACTGTCACAACACGTAAGCAGTTTTTTCAGTGTGAGCTAAATTAAATATTGAATAGTGCTTTGAAATTGCCTCAAAACATTGGCCAGTTGAAATTATTTACTGTAAGTATGTGTGCATCACTTTTCTAATCCTGTGCATGTTGGAATTCATGCTGAAAGAGTCTCAGATTCCATCCATCCATCCATCCATCCATCCATCCATCCATTAGCTATACCGCTGATCCTTTGCAGGGTCGCAGGCGGGCTGGAGCCTGAGTCTCAGATTCAGATCTATTATTTTCTTCAAGTGATGGGCACTTGTTCTGATGTGAGAAATCAATTAAAACCTAACAGGAAAGAGCCTAATCTATCATAATTGCCTCACCTCCAAGTGTTAAATATTAAAAGGTAAAGAATGTCTTCTGTCAACATGTTTTATTTAGTGTTGACAGTGTTGGCCAATTATATCCAATTAAATCACAAATACTTTGGAGGTGAAGTGAAGTCGAGCTGAATGGGAGAAGATACGCCGAGGCTGCTGTAATTAGATACCATCATAATTTAGTTAATTAGCTAGACTGGCAGGACAATTAGGGGCCATAAAACCTAGCTGGCCATTCACTCCAGCCATCCCCCACTCTGTGTCCGTCCTGCAGGAAAAGAGGGATGAGAGTGAGACAGGGAGGCAAAAAAAAGAGTGGATTCAGGGAACGGGTATATACATTTATCAATGTATTCATTTCGGAGGAGGAGACTCCGACAGAGAGACATGCCGTCTGTGCTCATAAGGGTAAGGGGAATAACACACAAAGAGAAACGTGTGGAGTGAAACAGTGAAACTGTTTGCCCATATGCAAATAGTTTGGCCCCCCCGTGGGCCATGCGGTGGAGATGACATTGAGGTGTTAGACAAGGTTATCTGGCTGGTCGGGGGGCCAGGAGCCTCCTCCCGCCTCCTCACCACCTGCTCTCCTCCGGCCCGTGGACCCTGGAACCGGCCCTGAACAGGCCGGCCACAGGAAACTGTCCAGTGGGGAGCGAGCAGACGGCCATGTCGGAGGAGCTAGAGGGCCGCCGGGGCCCTGCCTGCAGGAGTGGACTGGCGGCTCATGAATGAAACATCCCTGGACCACACACAGGATCACGCTACGGTGGACGTCTCAGCGCACACTGGGCTCACACACCAAAGGCCACTCGTCGCAAAAAACATTTAGTTTTTTTGACACGCAATCACATCACACAAACTAAGAAACGGTGAGAGCGGGCTCCAGCTGCGAAGCATTTCCCCGTGAGAACGCAGCGGACACCGGCCCCGGTGGGCGGAGGCCCGAGGAATCGCACACTCAGACGTGCACAGGCATACCGTCTCTCTCTGCCGTGGCGTCCTCTCCGTCTCTCTCTGCCGTGGCGTCCTCTCCGTCTCTCTCTGCCGTGGCGTCCTCTCCGTCTCTCTCGGCGTCCGCCTCTCTCCTCCTCACTAAGAGGAGCGAGATGGAGAGAAAGGGGGCGGTGAGTGCAGGGGCTGGTGGCACTTTGCTAACGTGTTGCGTAAACCATTTGAAACGTGCGCTGAGAGAACAGCTCCGCTGGGAGATGGAGGGGCCGGGGGATGGAGGCTCCGCTCGGCACACGCTGGTGATCGTTCCGTTCCTTTCTCCTCCCTTTGTCTGGGCTAGCAGGCTCTTCTGTCAGCCCCTGATAACTCCCACCTCAAAGTCCCACTAAGCCTCCCCAAAAACACAGCTACTTGTACGCACGCAGGCACACGGCCCCACAGGGACACACACACACACTCGCGTAAAACCCTCCCGCGCACACACACCAAAACACACGCAATCGCGCTTCGCGCTGTGGCCCAGTCTTTCAAGTAGACTGCAGCACATTCTGCCAAACGTAATTGCCGGTTTGTTAAGAGGTCTCGGCTTTGCACACTTTGTAAAGCGTTAGTCTAAATGGTTGAATGAATTAAATAATGATGTGGCCATAAATGTACACACTGCAAACAATATTGTCGAAATAGGGACTCATTTTTATGAATGACGGGCCAAATGTACTACAGGAAGCGTTCGGCTTTGGGGAAAGGTTTCATGCCACACGCATGCCTCAGCACTGTTTTATCGTGGTCTACTATCGATTCTCTGGACTTCATTGCTTGGTATGTGGTCTGAGTCTGACATTCAAGGAATTGTGGGACTCTATTACTTACAGTCCCCAGGTGTAGTCCTTCCCATGTCATCATACGTGTCAGGGGTCATTTCAAGGACAATTAAACCAACCTGATACGAGAACTTAATAATTAAAGTGTCAAAGCAAAGGGTACATGCTGTTCTTCAGTGAAATGCAGTTTGTAATGATGGGTTATGGTGTGTAAATCGATTGCCAGATATTGACGTTGATCTAAATGTTCTAACACGGCAGAATTGTCTGACTGCTTTTTGAAGACCAGGGATATTACGTGCATTAATGCATTATATGAATACCAATGGCTTTTCTGTCCCTGTTGATAATGTTTCTGTTAACTGTAACTGTTATTTTTGGTCTGGCCAGTATGAAACATTGAAAGGCTAGTCTGTGTTTCTAATTTTAGCCTTATAGGCCTCCTGCCACATCTTGGTCATATGATCCGTGAAATGTTAATTACATAAGGCCAGTGCCACATATGCAAATGTCACAAATCAATTAATGAACATGCTGCACTGAGCTTTTAACGCGTGATTTATGGAGTCTCGTTCAACTCCTCGGAATGAACGACGGGTTGGGGGGAGGGGGGGATAATTCGATGCTCCAATTCCCTGCCCGAGGGGAGAGTTATTAGGTCTTGATAAGTGACCAGTTACTGGAGGACTAGCAGTCAATCACACTTCAAAAGCCCCCTTTGTCCTTTGTGTTCCCGCTCTTTGTATTTTGTCATCCTGAACAATGAGTCACAGGTGTAAAGTGGTGCAGGCGCTCCTGTAGCTGTGGAACGTTCCAGCTGGATGGAGGGGGGTCAGATAAGGCAAACATCTCCGACTACAGCCCTCCCACTCCCGTCAGCGGATGATGCCTGTGCACCCTGCTTCTACTGGCCAGGGCTCCTTAATCACATCTGACCCTCTATCAGAGAGAGAGAGAGAGAGAGAGAGAGAGAGAGAGAGAGAGAGAGAGAGAGAGAGAGAGAGAGAGAGAGAGAGAGAGAGAGAGAGAGAGAGAGAGAGAGAGACAACGAGAGAGGAGAGAGGAGAGACAGAGAGAGAGTGGAGGAGAGGAGAGAGGACGAGAGAGGTGAAGCGTGTCCCAGCACTGCAACATCTGCTGTGTGTGATACCAGGGTGGTGCCGGCATGGCAGCTGTCAGCTTGGCTTAGTGGTGAGAAGGAGCAGGAGGAGCAGGGAGAGAGGGAGGCAGGTCGCTTAGAGACGCCGCGCTCACCAGGCGAGACACTCGCCAAATCAGCCCCATGTCTCTTCTCGGCTCTGGGGGGAACCCCCCCCCCCTCCTCCCCTAACACGAATTAAAGAGACCTCACTCGATTACGTTTCCTCTGACGTTTGCCCCTTAATCCCCTCCTTTAGACAGAGCGAGTGGTGAGAGGGAGACTTCCCTGTGACCTCCACCTGGCGGAGCCTCCTGCAGAGCCCTCGACCTTTTCCCAGACGGCACCCAGTCCAGGCAGAACGCGTTTCCTCTCCCCAGAGTCTCCATAAGGCTGCACCAGATGTTTTATGGCTTTACTGGAAAATCAGCAGGCAAGATCTATCGCCTGAGTCTAGAAAATGACTGTTGCTATTGGAAAGTCAATATTTCACTTGGCTGCCCCCGGCCGGCTGCAGCGGGCCTCAGCGAACGACAGCGAGGACATCAGCAGTGGCTCGACAACACAACCCCTCACAACACCGCCGTTTGATTTCAGGGGCTTTACTCAAATTGCCTCTTTCCTCGTGATCACAGCGAGGCAAATATTTCTTTGACGAGCCTTAATGCCTCGTTATGAAGTTGGCTACTTCTGGGGTTTGTTTGTGTGTGCTTGTACGTGTGGACATGGAGATTCTTCTGAGGCCAGAAGGTGGAGTACTGGCCTGGCCTCAACGCCTCCTGAAGATCAGAACGCTGGTAGAGAGCGGTGGTTTGCTCGCGAAAGCAACGCACGGTAGGTATTGCGTCTTGCTTCTGGAAACAGCGCAACAGAAAACACGTCCATTCGAAACGCACGTCAGGGGGATACTCAGCGTGGCGCATGGAACAGCAAAGCGCCGTAACGCTAGTCATGGGGTCGAAAAGTCCTTTTGCGCTGTACCTAACGTGATTTCTTCGAGCGCTGCGTAAACGGAATCATCCATAAGTCATGGAGTGTGTGCAATGAAAGAGGGCTCCGGGCTGATTGACATGAAAAGGACTGACCGGGATCCTCCCAGGGTGAGCTCCCCGCACGGCAGGCACAGTAATTGGTTTCGAATTCTCTCGAACACGGTGGCGTCCGCGTGGCCTAATGGCAACATGAAAGCCCCACCACAGTCAGGACCTTCACTGCCGGCTCCTCCACCAGACCACCGCCATGCATCTTTGATGCATGACCCATTTCCAAACACACTCCTCCTGCTGAATGGAAGTGTTTAGCCTCGCTGAGCAGCCCCGCGCGTGGTTCTCCTTAAACAAACAGGAGGAATCGTGGAGGACCGTGAAGTCCAGACCGCTGAGGAGTGCACGTTGGAATATGAAGGGTGATGCAAGGAGAACCAAGACCCGCGTAGCAAGCGTGTCAGCCGGAGAAAGCGGACGTGGAAACAGCTGCTGATGAAAAGAGAGATGGAGGGCAGACGCGTGACAAGATCTAGACCCGACAGTTTGAAAGCCAAACCCTACAGAAACCTCTCCAACCACAACAAGCAGAGCCCAGACACATCCTGTAGTTAATAGAGCAGGTAGATCTATTAGGATGGGTGAGTCTACTCAGAATGTATTGCAGACTGTGTGTTGGCACGTTGCATACAGCCACATCAATATCTAAACAGCAGCCTTCATTGGGTTGTGAATAATGGACTAACAGGCCTGAAGAAAAGAAACACAAAGCACTGTCCACAGAAATATATATCAGCATAAAACATTGTCTGTGGTGAAGCTTCCATCATAAAAACCGTAAAACCGTCTCCATCTACTTTACAAATGTCACACAAAGGGCGGTGCAACGCGGGGTCTTTAGTGATAGGCTCCCAGAGCGTCCTACAGCGGAGGATCAGAGCGGGGCTAAGGGGTTTGCTGCTTCTGTCTGCATGGGGCCGGCGGGCCGCTCTGACTAGTGTTTGGGCCCCCGAACCTTCACTCCCTGTCAGGTCACGGCTACACCAGTCGCCCCTCCGCAGGCTTTCCAGCCCGGCCTCCTGAAGGTGTGTGTGTGCGGGAGGGGGGGGGACTATTTGCCATTCCATCCGAAGGCTAAAGAAGCATCACTTCCCTGGTCCACCTGGATCGCACGCGGCCATACGGCAGAGGTGGCGCGGTATTGAACTCTGTCTCTCGTCTCCGCCATCCACCTCCACCTCCTCTCCTATCCTCAGTGGTCTCAGCCCAGTCACACTAGTTCCTGGATCCTGCCTCCACTCACCCCCGCCGACTCACCCCCCCCCCCCCCCCCCCCCCCCCCCCACCCCCCACCACCACCCCACCCCCCACCACCACCACCAACTCTCTGTCTTCTCCCTGCCGCCTCTCAGCACTGCTACTTCTCCTCATTACAGCCTTCCAAAGGACAAGACAAAGCTTTCCCGAGGGACCAGCTCATCACTCAGGAGCTTGTCCTGCTTCATTTTTATGCAAGTGTCTGTGTGGGTGGAGGGAGGGAGGGAGGAGGGGAGGAGAGGGGAGGAGAGGAGAGGAGAAAGGCCAGGCCGAGGGGGAGGGTTGAAGTGTTTAAAGCCAGAGAGAGAGAGAGAGCGAGAGATCCACCCTCCTATCTCCCACTGAGCCTGTCCCTCCTTGGCAAAGCCGCATGACAATCACAGGCCTGGCCCACACAATAGCCCTGACCCATCCCTGCCTCAGCTCAGCTCAGCTCCTCACAGCGTGAAAGTGAGGTGAGGGGGTAAGGGATGGGGGGGAGGGCGGGTTGTTTTTGTTGTTCTTTAACTCTTTCTCACCCCCCCCCCCCCTCCTCACCCCCCTCTTCTTTTCAGCAGTTATTTTATTGTGGGAGAATGGACCCGGGCAGAGAATGGTCTCCTGTGGTGAGGGCTTTTAAAGTCACATCTGACTAGCTGTCTAAGGAGCTGGAAGACGCACCATTATCTCAGCCAGAGGCATTGTTTGGCGCTCGCAGGTCGTCCATGCACACGCGCAGGTTCCCACACCTACAAACACTACTGGGCAGTCTCCGGAGAACAGCGACGGTTTGTAAGACTGACACACACACACACACACACACACACACACACACACACACTGTACACATGTCACCGTTGGAAAACCCTGAAGTACGTTGTTTCCTGTCCCATGAACTGTCT
>JAPMUY010004255.1:20000-31063 GCA_026901105.3 Galaxias olidus
CCGAGCGGGGGAGAGGAGGAGAGGAGAGGAGATGAGAGGGGTAGCTCAGCTGGTTGTGCCTGCCAACTGGAAGCTGCTCTAACACACCTGGCTCTGGTACCAAGCTCTCTGCTCTTACTGCCCGACTAGGACCATGCAGTAATTACCCAGACATACACACACACACACAAACATTCACAGACACACATACCTTACTCAGAATACCATAACATCGCTGCCACTGCCTTGTCAATGCCAAACAAACTCATGGAAGCCTTGAACACAGTGTTCATGTAGAACCAACCCAGGGTCTATTTCCAGCAGCATTCCTCTTGTACAATACTGGGGTTAATTTTAGGCTGCCATCCTTAACAGTCAAAAAGCAGAGCAAACAGGAGTATGTGGAGAGACCAGCTGTGGGTTGGGTCAGGGAGGGACCAAGAGGGCTTTGCCCGACCGGAGGAGAGGCTGGAGGGAGTGGGGATCAGGGGTTAGTAGTCTGGTCTAGTCATAGATGTGCTGGTTGGCTGGCTGGCTGGCTGGCTGGAAGGGTTAGCATTCCTCCTGCGTTAATGTGCTGTGCTGACGGAGGGAGGCTCACGGCGGATCCCCCACACGCTGCCACCTGCTCCTCCACGGCAGGCCTCGCTGGGGGCAGCCAGCAGGGGGGCAGCGTGGCGTGTGTGCCGGGGGCGGCTGCAGCACAGGATAGCACCCAGTGTGGCACAGACACCGTCGGCTATTGAGCACACTCCAGCTCTGAACCTAAGGAAACCGTGCAGTATCCATGCTACTTTTAGTCCTGTGGAGCTGTGGAACCGTTCCACTCCTGTTCCCTGTCAGTCTCCTCTCAGGTCTTGGTAAGGAGACATTCGATTCTATGAAAACACGGACGGCATTCAAACTATCACAAGAATGACACATCTGTTCATGGTAGCACTTTGTGTCCCCAGGCTCACTGTGTGTGTGTATTTTCTGCCTGAGCTGACTGTATCCAAGCCCGAGCACCTGTCTACTTTGAGAGCCAAAAGGACATGCCCACACATGCAAGAGCACACCGACAGTCACACGCACGCGCGCACACACACACAAACACACACATACATACATACACACACACACACACACACACACACACACACACACAGAGAGCAAAGAAAAAAAACACCCAGCAGCTGTAGCCCACTCTGCACCTCTCGGCGCAGCGCTTCAACACCAGAACACAGATGAGTCAGGAGAACATGTGTAGGTGGATTCCACATTCAACCCAGCCATTAGACCTGGGAGGGGGAGGGGGAGCGGGCCGGGCATCGGGGAGGGAGGGAGGGAGGGAGGGAGGGAGGGAGGGAGGGAAGTAAGCGCACAGGGCCACGCTTTCTGAATAGCAGCTCCCTCTGACTGTTCTGCCAATGTTCCACTGCATGAGGCCGCGGCGCCCGTCACCACCAATTGGCATGTGGCGCTTTAATGACAGCCTCTTCACAAGGCGTACCTGTCTGGAAGATGATTACAATCACAAATGAGTCAACCCTAATGAAGATGTGCACGTCCACGCCCGTCTCCAGAGCGCGTGACCTTCAGTGCGCAGCTGTTGCTAGGACGTATTGCTGCTGGTTAATGCCATTATAATCACGTTTAATGTAGTTATGCATCACAAGGTTAACGGTTATGGGAGACGTGCACATGTGCGGTGCTAGGCGATAGACCAGGGTCCTATGTCGCGAGGAGAACGCCTGCAAAAGTGTGTGCTTCACCAAATGATTTTGAACAAAACCTCTGCACCTGGTCGCTTGTGGGCCGAGTCTTTTCTTCACGGGGCCCTCTTTACGTTTTCCCTTTTTATCACATACAGACTGTAACCCCCCACCCCACACACACACACACATATTCACAAACACAAAGTAAAACCCCCCCTTCTTGTCTTTCAGACCAAGTGGAGACCACAGATGGACAATTGTCTGGAGTATAGCCTAGGAGCTAGCAACTTAGGGCTCGCATCATGAGATTTATCCCCTCAGCCAGCCGCAGCGGTCTGTCTGTCTGTCTGTCACACTGCACCCTGGTGAGGAGGGAGACAGTGTAGGTGTTTGGAGAGGGGCCATCTGAGGGCGGTGATATAAGGACGCTGTTGATGGGTTGTGTAAGCCCTGCAATATCTCAGGACAAGGGCCTTGTACCCGGTGCAGAGCTTTCTGATCCGTGTGATTCAATGTAAATCACAACTCACCCCCGTCTCTGATGCATTGTTTTGCTCCGTGTTAGAGGAAATTGTAAGTTCCACAAACACGACTTCTTTTTTTATATCTGTATTACGTCTGCGCTCCGTCTCTCATTCAGTTACTTGTTCTCTCTCTGGTTACTTCCTCCTTCATGCCACACTTCCCCCCCTCTGTCTTCTCTCTCTCTCTCTCTCTCTCTCTCTCTCTCTCTCTCTCTCTCTCTCTCTCTCTCTCTCTCTCTCTCTCTCTCTCTCTCTCTCTCACACACACACACACACACACACACACACACACACACTCTGACTGATTTTCCTCCGTGTGCGACGGCTCCTAAAATATAAGAAACAGGAAATGGTTGGTGGGTGATATCATATTCTAGAAAAAGGCTGGGGAGGCCACCAAAACGTTTTTTTTCCTCTCTAAATTGAACGTTCTACTTCAAACCTTCTTCCCCGACCTAAAGTGACACTTAGCTCTGTCTGTCTTGTCTTCAAACACTGCATTGACATCAGGCTCATGAATTCCACAAAGAAATCCAGTGATCATCTTTAATCAATCAAACCGTTTTGTTAAAACTGATGAAGCAAAGTGTAACTGTAAGAAGATCAAATAGATGAGAAACCTTTGGAATTCATAATTCCTAATTCATTGAAATGTATAGGCAAGAGAAAGAAAAAATATATTTATATTTAAAAAATATGAAACGACAAACTCGTAAAAAAAAGTAGGATCGTGGTTAAAACTATTTAGTGATAAACAATTTAGTAAAAAGCTCCAGAAACCACGAAAGGAAAGCCAAAGGAAACATCAAACATTTTCAGCCATCCTAAGATCCTCTTGGAGAGCATTTCATCAGAGCTATGCCTATAGTGACTTGAAGCAGGCTCACCATCAGTCTGGTGTGTAGCCTTGTGAAGATCATGTTCTTTACTCTGTGTAGCTGGCTGCAGGTCCGTGTGGAGATTTAAAACACGACTTGCACCTTTCTTCTGAAAGCTACCAAGCAACCAGTGGAAAGACTTGAGGACAGGTTCAATCTGTGCTGTCGTCCAAGCCTTCATTAAAACTATCCATGCTGAATTCTGTAAGAGTTGGGGTTGACCCTGTTGTGTTTGTGGAGGAAATACCGAGAAGACGAGTGTTAACGGTGGCCGTTATGTAAACTACAGCGTCAGCAGTGTGTGCCAGGGTAGCTATAAGAGCCTTTACACCGCCGCCCGGCAGCGTGAAAACAAAAAGTAGGAGTGAGAAAAATGCCGCTCTTCAAACGCAGCGCGCTTTGAGAACTCAAACTTTTTGGATGACCTCACACGGAGCTGTCCTTCTCAGAAAAAGCAATCCTCCCGGGACTTCAACCCATCACCTCACATCTCTCTTCCCTCTTCTCGCCTGTACTTGCCAAAAACTTCTCCAAAACGTCTTTTTGAAACTTTCTTTTGGCTCTCTCCCTCCCGTCTGGACTGAGCCAGAGCTATATGCTTTCCTGTTGCCAGCTGAAGCGCGTGCCTTGGAGGCAGGTTGTGTTCCATTGTCCGTCCGTCCCCCCCCCCTGGTGCTTAACGGAAGGCATCAGGCTGGAGATGAAGGCAGTGAACACAGGGCCTTGCTCCAGTCCTCAGCCATGACACTGAGGGCTGGGCACTGGAGCACACTGAGGAGGCTGCTATATATACACCCAACAACAGCCTCCCTGTGCACAACATCATCCGCCGTTACGTAAAACAATCAATAGTGAGCGCACACTCAGACGCACACGCACGCGCACACACGCACGCACGCACACACACACGTACACAAAAAAACACACACACACACACACACACACACACACACACAAACACACATGTATATGGCTCAGAAGAGGATAATATAAGAGGTTTGCTTCATGGTTATGAAAAAAACGTCTCTCTCTCTACATCTGTCCCGCACCCATCTGCTTCTAGTAGAACTGTATAATATGATAAAATGATGGCCGAAGCCCAGGATCTGTGATCTGCTGTCCTGGGGTCAGTAACAGCCTCAGAACAGGGAGGTGCCCTGGGGTTTTACCTCTTCCCGGCTGATCCCAGAACGGGTTGGCCATGCTCCAATGGTACACTCCAGCTTTTCTAAGGTCAACTCAGTCATCGATCTCGGCTCTGCTGTTAACCCCCCGTCTGCATGCAAACCCACTTACACGCACATGCACACACACACACACACACACACACACACACACACACACACACACACACACACACACACACACACACACACATGTACACAGAGCACACATGGAACCAAATGAAAAGCCCTTGTTGTCTCATCCGATGGCACACTACCTCTGCCGTGGACTCAAAGTGTAAGGAGCGCGCACACAGACACAGTGGGTCTGTTATCTATTTCCATGGCATCAGGCACAGCGCCGTTAGGCCTTCCCACTCAGTTCATGAATGTCTAAAGCCCCTGCTGCTCTCCGAGGCCTGAATGGAGCTAGCGCCTGCGGGGGGGATCCACAGTAGTTTGCATCATTTCACACACAGTCTGATAAACATAAGAAGTGGGTCACTGAGGAGGAGGAGGAGGGGGGGGGGGGTGCATTGTGAGGCAAATAGCACCGTTAGTTCAAAGGGGTAGGCCACTGTTTTACAGTATGAGGACCAAAGGCACTGGGGGAGGGAACTAGGAGAAAGTAGAAGAAGAGGAGGAAGCGGGGGAGGAGGAGGGGGAGGAGGAGGAGGAGGAGGAGGAGGAGGTGTTTTCTTTGCAAGCCCTAATGGCCATGTCCTTTGATTGTTGAGGTTGTGCAGCTCAGAGAAATAATTAGTTATTTTCTTCTACCTGTTAATAAACCAGCTGTCCTCTCTGGGCAACACTGCAAGGAAGGAGGAAGAAGCAAGACGCCCGTCCTCAAACATGAAGATTTCAAGACAAGGTCGTGATTGGTGGAAAACGAGGGAAATCCACAACTCCAGTCCCAATGCCCCCCCCCCCCCCCCCGTGGAGCGCCCTTCAATCACTCCGTTATGACGTCGGAGCTAATCAGGGGAGCATGCCTAAACAGAGGCCAGGCCCAGCCTCAGAGTTAGAGAATCATCTGCCAGTCACCCAGGGAGGGCCTGAATGGTCTCTGTGGGGTGCCATACACGGGGCAAAGGCACGTTAACTCCTCGGGTGCCGCTTTCAATCATCACAATTGCCATCAATCTCCCAATCATTTCAGTCCCTCCGCCCGGCCTTATCGGGTGACCTTACCCACTGGGTGAGAGGCATTCCCTGGGGTAAGAAGAGAGGCCTTAGCCGGGAGGAGGTGGCTGCTAGCGGGGCGTTTAGTGCCGCTTCAGACAGATCTGACAGTCGAGGGTTTATCTGATGGAGGTTCTCTCCTGCTCTTCACAGTGGCCCTCCCTCTTCAGGCTCCGGAATAATAATGAACAGACACCTGATGAGAGAGAGGAGATCTGCATAGTGAACAGGCACTCTCCTGTGGAGCTCTCAGTCGGTGTGTGTGTGTGTGTGTGTGGGCGCGTTTGTGTTTGTGAGCCTGTGTGTGTGTGAGTGTGTGTGTGTGTGTGTGTGTGTGTGTGTGTGTGTGTGTGTGTGTGTGTGTGTGTGTGTGTGTGTGTGTGTGTGTGTCGGGAGTCACTCTGAAGCAGAGGCCACAGACTAGGGCAAGCGCTTGGTGACACCAGCGCATCCGGGGTCTCACTTTGATGTGGAAGGCCACTTGGACCTGTCGGCAGCCGGAGAGTTGAACACACACACACATGCATAAACAAACACACGAGCGCGCACACACACATGCACACACACACACACACACACACACACACACACACACACACACACACACACACACATACATACACACACTCACATACACGGATCTGGCCACAGTAAGGCTACAACAATAGGCAGTAGCTGGCACTGCCCCTTCCTAAACCATTACAGGCCAAACTACATAAGTAGGATTACTGTCCATTCACGGCTAGAAATATAGAGGCATTCCTACTCAGTCTCCCTAAATCTACAATAACTGCTAGGCCTTACTGTAATCCTCTTCACATTACCACTGTCAGTCCATTCTGCTCACAGCCAGGCTCACACACATACACACCAAACACATAAAATAAAGCTAAGTGATTAGCTACAAAGATTAGCTCTTAATGTCAGGCATTTCTGAGTAAAAAGAGATACGGACAAAACCGGGGGGCAATTAGTGTGTGTGTGTGTGTGTGTGTGTGTGTGTGTGTGTGTGTGTGTGTGTGTGTGTGTGTGTGTGTGTGTGTGTGTGTGTGTGTGTGTGTGTGTGTGTGTGTGTGTTTGGGTGTGTCTTTGTCGGTGTGTACGTGAGTATATGTGTGGGTCCTATGGCTGGGGATTATTAATAACTGCCTGGATGAAAAATGGCACACAGTGGAACCATCAGAGGATCAAGTCCCTAATCTGGACCGCTGCGGCTGGGATCAGCCATGGGTGAGGCCGGAGAGGCCAATGTTTGGACTGCAGGGTATCCACAGTCTGCTCTATGTAGGCTGGCACACATCACCGCCTTTTTGATGGGGATAGGTTTATTCAGTTGAATTTGTTTGAACACAGTGTTCACGTCAATAGTTTTTATCTGACAGGATTTAGTGGCAGTGGATCATATCGGTAGCAGAATTCTAAAACAATGCTCAGAGGAATCTGCTACTAAAAACCACACCAACGACAGGGGAACGCATTGCGAGTGGTAAACGAGATGGGATTCGTCGAGTCTTATCTCCAAGTCGTTGGAACACAAAGCGCTCCTGCCTGTGTCCCCTCTGGTGCCATCAGACATCTGACAAAGACGTGGGCAGCGGAGTGGGCCTCTCCCCACAGGAAGGCTGCCCCACCAGGGCCCGGGCAGGCCGGCCGGTGTGCCAGACAAAGAGCTTCCTTTTCCACTCCTCGTACAGCACAAACCCGGACAATGGATGGGAAAACGTCTGCAGACAGCGTGGAAGCCCGAAGCGGCGAAACAAAAACATCCCAAGGAACGAGAGAGGCCTTAATTACTGATCCAAGGAATTATGACGCCCACTTAATTGCACTCTCTGTTGAACACATCCCAGGGCGAAGCAGACAAAAAGACTGGTGCATAAAAAATGCATCCGGGAGACAGTGGTATCTTTCATTATGATGCCTTTGCCTCCTCTTTCAGAGCAGCTCTGTTATTACATCTCCTCCACTCCAAACCGACACATGCCAAAGACTAATTTGGTGCTCACATGAATAATTCCTCCAAACAGGAGTGGCACGCGCGGCGTGCATGCGTGTAATCTTGTAATCATATATTTCTGAATAGTTGGGCGCTGGTCGACGTTGGCCGTAGATGTCTGCCAGAGATCACGGCCGACTGTCCTCGGAGCGGAGTGAGTAAAGCCTGGGCTCGCTTACCTGCTGTGGCCGTGGGTCAGCGTGGAACTGAAGACGCTTTCAAGAATAGCGGTGCCTCTAAATGGAACAGATTGATTTTCACACCAAAAAAAGAAGCCTTTTTTTTGGTCTTGTTGCGTTTGAAATCTGCTGGGCGACCACCAGACGACCCAGAGGAACACCTGGGCGCCCCTGTCTCTGCTGCGTAGGGGATGAGATGTGCACACCCTCACCATTCACTTTGCTCTGCCAGGCATGCGGCTGGGCGATAACATTTTGCCTATCACAGTCTCTGCTGAATCTCGCCAACAGATCCCTGCCACCCCCCTCTCCTCCTCCTCCTCCTCCTCTTCCTCCTCCTCCTCCTCCTCCCCAGGGTTAATTTTCCTATGGTCTACCCTCTCCCTCAATAAGATACGCACTGCCTCCTGTTCAGCAACCTGAACCAACCTCCCCCCCTAATCTCCCCCACTGTAGGGGGTGGAGGAGACTTTGTCTTAGGAGACGCCTGCTGCTTCACCTGCCCCTTGGAACGGCTGCCAATGGCCAGACACAATCCTGTGTGGAGACAAAGAAATGGCCCACATCTCGTCCAGGGATGTGACAGGCCTTCTCGAGCGCTCCTCTCACTGTTGTGAAGCTCTGACCCCTGTGCAGACCTGAAGTCGTACCCCCCCCCCCCCCCCCCCCACACACTCTCTCTCTCTTCCAGCACTAATGGTTTGTGGGGCCGTTGATATCTCCCCGCACCGAACCGAAGAGCTCGCATGGAGTCAAGCACGTCATTCGAACGCTGCACCTTGAGATCGGCATGTGTGCGCTCAACAGCGATCACATCTAAACACGGGCTCCAGCTCTAATGACAGGGTGGGGAGCTGCAGACACAGCCATTGGGCCGGGACAGTAAGAAGGGGAGCAGGGAAAGAGCTACGCCGGCTGCTGCCGCCGAACAAGCCACAAGTAATGTCATGCTGTAAAATGCTGAACCGCACGGTGGGCATACTGTACATCACAGTTAGAAGAGCACGAACAGAGACCGCCCGTGGGCCCACATCGCTTCAGTTTGCATGGCACATTTTTGGTTTCGACAAAGGGGGAAATGAACCGTTAGGAAATCAGAATAACCGAGAGTGACGATTGAGAGGAAAGGGAGAGACAGAAAGAGAAAGATAAAAGGAGAGCAAGAAAGAGGCAGGGAGAGAGAAAGATAAGTAGAGAGAGAGGAAGAGATGAAAGGGGAGAAGGATGAATAGTGGCTTTACCAAATCGTCCCTATTCATCCATTAAAAGGTGCAAGCACGAGGCTGGAAAACACCGGGGAAAGGTGTCAGGAAATCTAAATCCTTTCCCATCCAATCCCGCTCCCTGGTCGTCTTTGAACGGACCCTCTTTGCAGCGGCGCTATGCTGACACTTCACCAGACAAAGCGCTGCTGAGGAGGGGCTATGGATGGAGACAGACACTCAGAGGCCGTGTGTGCGTGAGCGTCGTCCTTTGTTTTCCACCCAGTCGACGTCTACTGTAGGTGTCTGAGGATCCGGACACCATCTTAACGTCTCGGGCAAATTACTTTCAATCAAGAGGTAGCGTGGGCCGAGGAGAACACATGCATAACTGTCTGATTCAGATAGAGCATGCTCACACAACACGCCTACCTCCCCCACAGGTGGCATAATCAACACAAGGGTGTGTGTGTGTGTGTGTTGTGGAAGGCGTCTTGACAGCCGTACAAATTTTTTTTTTTTATGATTCTGCTTATAGACTTGACCTTGTGCAATCCTGACCTGTAAATACAGTTATGATGGGGCTGGGGTGGTGAGAGGTGAGAGCTAGACGTTGGTCCCCTTCACCGTGTCGTGTGTTTTGGTGTGTGTGTGTGTGTGTGTGTGTGTGTGTGTGTGTGTGTGTGTATAGTTGAGTGGGTGGGTGCAGACAAGGTCTGCTCTGCGTCACCAAGGAGGCTCACACTGTCTGGCATAATAAAGACCATTTGGAGTCAGACATGCTGTGATCGCTGTGTTCTCTGAAGTATAAAAATCCATTATGCACACAGAGACACACACACACACTGACGGAGTGAGAGAGAGAGAGAGACATGCCTAAAAAGCCTGCTCATCTATAATGCATACGCTATGCTTATGCTTTGAACAACACAAACCCAGCGTTCCCTCCCTCGGTCCCTTCCTGGTGGAGAGAGAGAGGGGAACCAACAGGGCTGTGACCTCTGCTATCAGCCTCCCTCGATGGGGGGTTGGAGAGGGCACACAGGTCAACTGGGCTGTCGGTTGTGCAATTAAAAGGCAAGCGTGAGATACACACACACTTGCTGAAAGTGGGTTTGAAAAGGACAAAGTCTGAACATCTGTGAGATAAAATAAGCAGATAAGTGTTTTTGGTCAGAATTCTCTTGACACTGATTTTTTTTTAGGTTTAAGGACTTAGGCTTCCCTTGAGCAAGAGAGGGATCGAATGTTTATTTATTTTTTTATTAAGACAAAGTGGGTTCCAATTTATGACATATCAAGTGAGAGCAGACCTCCTAATCGCAAAAAGCACTGGCACAGTACATGAATAAACTAGATGGCGCCCCACTTTGCGAGAACATGCTCTGTCTCCCATTGTTTTTGAAAGGCCATATATGTATGTGTGTGTGTGTGTGTGTGTGTGTGTGTGTGTGTGTGTGTGTGTGTGTGTGTCAAGGGTCCATTAAGAACAGAACATTTAGGTTAAAACTTACGAAGCCAGACAGACATGTTTGAATGTTTTACTTCTACATTATTTATGGTTTCAATCCTCCATAG
This sequence comes from Galaxias olidus, assembly GCA_026901105.3. Taxonomy (NCBI): domain Eukaryota; kingdom Metazoa; phylum Chordata; class Actinopteri; order Galaxiiformes; family Galaxiidae; genus Galaxias; species Galaxias olidus. The sequence continues at coordinate 30,379 of JAPMUY010004255.1, forward strand.
ACTATTGGCGTCTAAACCATTTCAAAACATATATTTGAAGTCCCATCAAACCAAGTCTTTTCATCCAATCAAAATACTATTAAACTTGATTATTCAAGGCAGGGGCCTAATGTGCATTAATGTCAAATCTGGATCAGATCAAGGAGAATGACATCTAACTTTGTAGTCACAGGAGCTCCTACATATCTTCTAAAAACACTCCACTTCTACTTGAATACGTCAGCGTGTGAGTTCCTGTGCTGTTAATTTGTCTAAACACTTGTCAGGTCTTTTTTAGAGCCCTGGGATTGTTTCCTAGGACTATGTTTTATGGGGCCAATTTCTGAAGGCGAAGTTTGAAAGTTTCCATTTTGAACATATCATTAGAGCTCATTCTCTCTGCGTTTCCTATCTTACAGCAGAGCTAGTGTTTCAGTGTTTCCAACACAACCACATGACATGAGGCTGCAGTTAAGCAGGGCGTGGGGGAGGGGGGGACAAAAAGAAAGCTGGGATTCTATTGCTCAAGTACTGAAGAGTGCAAATCTATCTCTGCTGTTAGAGTGTTGTGCTGGGATAGAATCGTTTTTACAAGTGTCTTGTAAAAGTTGAAGTTCATCAATAAACATGTCTTAACAGACTCAAGGAGGGTAAGCTTCTCTTCAACAAACCTCTGATGGTGGAAAACAAGAAAAAGGTCAAAAGC
>JAPMUY010004259.1:0-30524 GCA_026901105.3 Galaxias olidus
TAGCGAGAAAGTTTGGCAATACTACTTTTACACTGGTGATGGCACCTCTGCATTGCATATATTTCATATGAATGATTTATCCATTGTTCAATATGGCAAGAAAAATATTATTTTACAGTTACAGTATGTAAACAAAAGAATTTGGTTGGGAGATTGCCACACAGGATATTCCGGACATTTGATTCTGATGTATATGAAATCATACAAAGTCATCGGTTAACCCTCTAGGGTATTTTATTGCCGTTTTTGATATCTTTATATTTCAACCAATATTGCAGTCATTCTTGGTAGTACAGTGAAGTAACGCATATCCCCAGATTCGGTATAGTTGAGGCTAATCAAATGTGACACTCAAACCACATTTTTGGATTGTAGAGTATGACATAATAACCATAATAAACAAAAACAAAAAAAACTAAATACGCTCATTGAATTTCTTCAGTTTTATTAACAAAACACGAAAGCATGAAAGTAAAGTTTAAATTCAGTTATGATGTAGCCACTGGTGTTTGGCATCATAAGGAAGTGTCTGGGACCTTAAAAATCACTTTCCCATTAAACTATTTACAATGTGGTGACTATTGTTCATACTCGTTTTTACAGTCAAAATGTTCTACCACCCTGAAAAAGGAAATTTTGTGGTCTAGAGGTTCCTAACTGTGATACTTGGCAGTTTCTGTGAAGTATCTCACATAGGGGGTTCTGACACTCCTTACAGTGCCATGGAGTGTATTTATTGCACAGTTTACACTTCCTGTGGCCTACAGGTGCCCTATCTGAATGTACGTTGGCTGGAACAACGGCCGCAGGAGTGTGTCCATATTGCCTCACTGCTGTGGTGTTATCCAGTTGCACCCCACAAAGTTCAGTAGTAAGCAGCTCAACAAAGGCCTGATGTGACATGTTGTTCTTGCACATACTTCTTTGTGGAGGATGAATGAATTGGTGACTGCAATGTCCAGAAAGTGGAAAGACTTTGGCTATTGCTGTGCTACAGGACAGGAGCATGAGCAGAGGTGCCTGCTGGTCTGTGCTGGAGGGTGCTTGCTAATTTACAGGAATTGCAGGCTTTGTTGCACTCTGTTCATCGCCAACACTAATAAATAAAAAAATGTGTTACAACATTTGTAATGAAATTAAACTTCATGCAGAGTGCCTGAACACAGACCCATACACTTTTGTCAGGCAAGATTTGCATTTTACATCCTACCCCCATTCAGCCTAACTTTCACACCCTACCCTGCGACACCCGACACCTATGCAACCATTCCCTCCCCCCACATTTACACTAGAAACAAGTTACCATGTTGGTTATTACAAAACATCAATTGCATATGATAATTCAAACGAAATAGTAAACAAGTATCATTTGGAAAATAGTAACAATTACCATGGCTATTTCTCTATCATGGACCCTTGGATATACAATATTGAGATAATAAAATTATGCCAGGTAAGAGTGCGCTAGGGCACGCACCGGTACGCGCACTAGGCTACACTTACTTTCAACACACCAGCGGGAAATAATAACAGGCTAATATTCCTTTCCATAAAACATTGGCAATTATTCACGTGCATCCAAATATCATTACAATTTAAAACTACTTACTTGTCCTCAAATGGATCTATTACTTTTCTAAAATAGTTAACATCTTTAGATTCTTGGCTGGAGCGGCTGTCTGGAAACGACGCGCTGTCCTCTCCCTCGTCGCTTTGAAATATACTCTCAATAGCTTCTTATCGAGTGAGTGTCTTTCTTCTAGTCATACTTGCTTGTAAAAGTTAAAAATACAGTTGTGTTGCGTCTCTTATCCGCTGTATGGTCCAATATGACATGGTTCCAATGGAAAGTGTTTATCTTCATTGACATAAGTAGCCTATGTCGATTGTCGAATGATTATCTTCGTAATTCTTTGGAGTAAACACTCGGAACTTTAAATCACATGACCTATACTATCTAATGACATCATAAAACCCCACGAAAATAACAACAGATAAATAGATGATGATGAAGGATTTGGTAGAGGAGGACTGATGGGCGAGCCCGCCGGTCCCAGAGGGTTAAGTGTAATTCAGCTTTTAATAGGGGTCAGTTATGAAAAGAATAATAAAAGCAGAAAGAAAATACAAGTAAACTGACTGTTCTCCAGATCAAGGCGGCGTGTAGGAAGACTGGCAGTGCCTCTCAGTAGCCTGTAGTCACAGGTGAGGGCTGCTATCAGACTGGCATGGCTGATGGAGCGTGTGTGCCACTGTTGCTCACTCTCTGGTAGATTGGGCCATGGGAGAAGTAGCATGTTTGATAGGGCCCTGCACACTAGCATGTGAGCCTGTCAGGGGCAAAGAGACAAAATCAGAGTCAGGGATGACTGAAAATATTTGTTAAAAACAAAGTATTTTGTGCAATAAAATGTTCGTTTGTAGTCTCAAATTTCTGAACAAGTGAACTGAAATTAGACGGCTTGAAATAACTGTGGGGGGAAAAAATCCTCAAAAACGTGCATACAGACGCATGTTAAAAAGCCTGACATGGAATTCACTATGCAAACGAATAAACAGATTGACAGGATATTGTGCACTACTACTGGCCTTTATGGTGGCTAACTAAAGGCAATAATGTGTTATTAACTGAGAAAATAAGATAACAAAGGTTGTCACAATCATGACTGTGATAAGATGACGCATCAAATAATGATAAACTTAATGACAGGAACACCACTTTCTCCTACAGAAAGAACAAGTTCAGTGGCAGGACTTTTTTGTAAAACCCACTTTTTTAAACCTAGATTCTACAGCATATTGACGTCTTTTATTATTAGTGATAAAACAAGTTTATTTCACTTCACTGACAAAACTTGTCACAAAGTCTTTATTTCTACTGGTAGATATTTCTGAAAAGTTGTGCTTGCCAAATGGCTAATGTTAACGCAGATCAGTTGCTTACAAGCTAAACGAGAGCCAAACTCCTTTTCAGAGTGAATTTTGTGGCAGTTTATTTAAAACAAATAAATGTAACAGCATTGGGATTTTTGTGAATTGTTAACAATTACATTTGTTGAAACCAAAACATTTGTGTGAACAGCAATATTTATATATAAATCTCAAAATAAAGGTATTTGTGAATTATTTGTGAAATGCATTTATTTGTGAACAGCGTAATTTATATATAAATCATGAAAACTTGTGAATCAGTATGCATTTATTTGTGAACCACAGCATTTGTAAATACAGTAAATCAGGAAATAAATTTGAGAATTGTTCTGTATTTGTGATTATGTGTATTGCATTGTATATTGTTTTAATTTTGACAAGCATTTTTAATTTCGTTTTACGTCATTTCATTTCGTTTTGTTTTAGTCAAGATTTAGTCAGTGGTAATCAGTTTTTGTTTTAGTCCAATTTTCGGCAATGTGTTAGTCCTGACTCCTAAGGGGAATTAACATAAATGGCTCTGGTTTATATGCACACTTCTACACATGCAGCCACTTGAACAGTAGGCTGAATGTGGCGACTTACGCAATAAGAGGGCAGTGGCTGATGTTGACCGTAACTAGCTTATGCAGTTTGGCTAAACTGAATGATGAATTTAGCACTGTTCTGAGGTGAGTGTCACTGCTTCCAAAGCGAGAGCAGGCACTATGACACCTAACGTTACCTTTTCCTAATGCTATCGAATCAATCATATAATTTATATTTACCGTTGCCTTGGCAGAAACTGCAGGGTTTTAGCTAGATTTTGAGCTCTCACAAGGTTACGTTAGATTGTTCAAATTATACTGTAATGGCCTGGCATTTGCTCAAAATTGCACGGACATACACACTCAGAGCTGGGAAAAATAAAACATCAAATGAGAAATGTGCATGAAGGCAAGGGTAATTTGTTATTTGATTGATCTTTAAAAAGTAAAACAACCAATGCCTTGAGATGGCAACTTTGATCTAGGTTGTCCGCTAGAAAAGAGCCAGCTATTTCGTCTTGTCTTAATTCGTCAGGGCAAAATTAACAGAGATTTGGTACGAAAGGAATTTTATATTAGTTATTTGTAGAGATGCACAGATATGATTTTTTTGTAAATTATTATTAAATAAATAAATGAATGAATGAATGAATGAATGAATGAATGAATGAATGAATGAATGAATGAATAAATAAATAAATGTCAGTGTTTCCGCTATGTAGATTTTGCAGCGGCGCCCTGCCACCGCTAAATTATTGCCGCCACGGCTTCAGAAGTTTATAAAATGTCATGAAGTCGCAATTACACGACTCTGCAGAGTCCACCGCACTAAACTCAAATGAACGGTCATCTGCTCCACCACTTTGCTCAACTGGAAGTCAGGAACTCATGACGATCAAATAAACAGCAGCACGAGTACACCATTTTCTCCTCAGACTGGCATAGTGACGAAGAGGGCTGAGGATAGGATTAAACTACGTTACCAGAGCAGAGAACAAGAAAAAAGTAGATAAAAATTTTTAGGTTGGATTTTCCTCTTCAAATAAACACGCACAATTTATTCTGTATTGATGTTAATGGCCAACTGATTATTATTATTATTATTATTATTATTAATCGGGACAATGTTCCAGCTAAGCAAACTCAAGTCAGTAACATAATAGGCCTACTACTGGTAACGTTCCTTCGATGTTTAAATGAATCAGCTATGTATTAAAATATTCCTGATCGCATTCTCAGAAGAGTTTGATCAAATATTGCTCCAAGATTAGGAGAAAAATATGCGTGACGATGAGGAAGCTAGTTGGGTGGCCTAATGTTGCTTTGTTATTTACTAGGGTTGGGAGAGGCTCAATGATAGTCTGCTCTAACATGCCCCAAAGTTTTTGTTGAAAGAAATGCCTTCTAATTCTAAAATAAATTAACATTAGTGGTGGCTACCACAATATTTTAACATTCTAACTGGTTGAGTGATCAAAAATGTGTTGTGTGAGAGATATTTATTCACAAATGTAAACTTATTAAACAAGTACAGTTAGTAGACAGTCAGGAGAAGCTCTGCTCTGAGCATGCTACGGAGCATCAATGAGCCACCTCTGGGCGAGTTTCCTTAGACAGATCCTCAGAGCTCTTCTTTAAATAAACAAGAAAAGTTAAGACAGGCTGTGTACTTTGCCACTGAGGCAAATATACAGTGTGCTATGTAAGTAGTGGGTCAGAGGCGTTATATATGATTAAATTGATGTAAATATGTTCTAAAGTTTGTTTTGCAGTCAGGTGTCATTTAGTTTTATATTGTTTAATAACCTATTGATATTATACAAGCAGCGTGCACACCACCCAGGTACAGCAACCCCCCAACCCCCACGCTGCTGAGAAAAATCCAGCTGTTCCTGAAGTGCTGCTCACACGCAATCGCCATTTTAATTAGAATGTTCATTTAACAATTTACTTTCCCGCTGAGAATCAAAACTACAATTTAGCATAAGGGTCAGACATTGAAATGGTAATATTTTCGATACCCGATATGAGTACTGCAGCCCGGTATCAGTGGATCTCTAATTATTTGGAAATGGTGATTATAGCTTGTTCCTGTGGGTGTGGTGTGGGTGTGATTATAGCTTGATCCTGTGGGTGTGGTGTGGGTGTGATTATACTTGTTCCTGTGGGTGTGATTATAGCTTGATCCTGTGGGTGTGGTGTGGGTGTGATTATACTTGTTCCCGTGGGTGTGGTGTGGGTGTGATTATAGCTTGATCCTGTGGGTGTGGTGTGGGTGTGATTATACTTGTTCCTGTGGGTGTGGTGTGGGTGTGATTATAGCTTGATCCTGTGGGTGTGGTGTGGGTGTGATTATACTTGTTCCTGTGGGTGTGATTATAGCTTGTTCCTGTGGGTGTGGTGTGGGTGTGATTATACTTGTTCCTGTGGGTGTGGTGTGGGTGTGATTATAGCTTGTTCCTGTGGGTGTGGTGCGATTATACTTGTTCCTGTGGGTGTGGTGTGGGTGTGATTACGGCTTGTTCCTGTGGATTTGGTGTGGGCGTGATTATAGCTTGATCCTGTGGGTGTGGTGTGGGTGTGATTATACTTGTTCCTGTGGGTTTGGTGTGGGTGTGATTATAGCTTGTTCCTGTGGGTGAGGTGTGGGTGTGATTATAGCTTGTTCCTGTGGGTTTGGTGTGGGCGTGATTATACTTGTTCCTGTGGGTTTGGTGTGGGTGTGATTATAGCTTGTTACTGTGGGTGAAGTGTGGGTGTGATAATGGCTTGTTCCTGTGGGTGTGGTTATAGCTTGTTCCTGTGGGTGAGGTGTGGGTGTGATTACGGTTTGTTCCTGTGGTTGTGGTGTGGGTGTGATTACGGATTGTTCGTGTGTGTGTGATTATAGCTTTTCATGTGGGTGTGATAATAACTTGTTCCTGTGGGTGTGATAATAACTTGTTCCTGTGGGTGTGATTATAGCTTTTCATGTGGGTGTGATTATAGCTTGTTCCTGTGGGTGTGATTATGGCTTTTCATGTGGGTGTGATTATAACTTGTTCGTGTGGTGACTATAGCTTGTTTCTGTAGGTATGATTATAGCTTGTTCCTGTGGGTGTGATTATAGCTTTTCGTGTGGGTGAGGTGTGGGTGTGATTAAGGCTTGTTCCTGTGGGTGAGGTGTGGGTGTGATTATGGCTTGTTCCTGTGGGTTTGGTGTGGGTGTGATTAAGGCTTGGCTGTGTTTGGAATCGCCTACTATGCATACTTAACATACTCAATTTGACCGAAAATGAGTAGGCAGTATGTCAACAATGCATAGTATGTGAAATTTGAGAACGGAAAAAGTTCCCGTGTGACATACTCAAATTTGAGGAAATGTTGAGTACGCGAGAGAGGCTACTAGAAGATGCTTCACGCCCCAAAATGCAATTTGTCAATTTCCGTCAGCATTACAAAAAGCCGGGGTTTTGGTCACATGTCCCAGTTGAGTATACTAACAATATAATCGAATCTTTGTAAAAAAAAAAAAAAATTAAGTAGTATTCTAGATTTTGGTTTAAGTAGTCAGTATGCTGTATGTACTCATTGATTATATAGTAGATAGTATTTAAGTAGGTGATTCCGAACACAGCCCTTGTTTCCGTAGGTATGATTATAGCTTGTTCCTGTGGGTGTGATTATAACTGTTTGTGTGGGTGAAGTGTGGGCGTGATTATGGCTTGTTCCTGTGGATGCGGTTAACCCTAAGTAATATCCTATAAAAGCCAGGTTGAGCTTTCATTCCAAAAAGTCTCCCTAACCTGAGACATCAGAGCAACGCTAGGCTCTGTATAAGATTTTTCATATGTAATGTCAGCCTTTTGAAAGATCGATGTTCAGTTTGTTAGTTATTTCGTTAGTCGCTTTGCTGCAGCAAAGTAAAATAAAGTTAATGCTTTGTGGAGCCCAGTACCCTTAACAAAAATCACAATATATAACAGAATGCTATCTATATCTATGATTTTTCTGACGATTTGTTTGGGCAATTTTAGAGGGCGTATTCAAATCAGCTAATCATTATGCTTTACATTCAATCTGGAAATGTCAACATCCTTCGAGAATATTTAGGGGGTTCTGTTGTGGTCAAATTTGGGCATCCTAGCGGATGTTCCGGCATGGGACGTGGTTCAGGTGTGAGGAGAGGGTCAGGGTGAAGGCCAGGTCACCAAAGAGACAGTATGTGCGTATTGGAGACACTGAAGGCTAAAAGTTTGTTTCTTACTCATAACAAAAAGTGTAAGTTTCCTGTGTACGTGTCCTTAGTTAGGCTGATTATGAACATGTGGTCCACCTTGACCAATGGGATGATTGTTTATCTTAGACCAATATACTCGTTAGAACCTTGTCAACTAATCAGAACTTGCCATGTCATTAGAGTGAACTGACAGTAGTAATTTCTCTGTGTACAGACTCTGACTCGAGACTCTGTAGTCATCAATGAAATTGTACTTGATTATTTTATGGTTTCTCCCTCTCGTTAATAGGTTATTTTCTGTCATAGATTGAAATTATCCATTACAGCTAATCTATGGCAAATCTGCTAAAGTAACCTTTGAAACACAACGTGACATCAATGCAACCTTCTGCAAAATGAAAGGCTTCTGATAATAAACACACAAGCAGTAACTAGGATTTCTTAAGATAAATAAATAAATAAATAAAAATTGTCAGCTGTTTTTGACTGGTTTTCCTCAGAGATATATGGTTCACAAAGGGCAGTCATGTCCACACCTACCCGTGCTTAAAGTTATGAGGAACACCAGCTATTTGATCTTTTTTAAATATTTATATGATGTTCGTAAAAACCCACTATTTGTGCTTTTCTGAAACCGTATTGGGATTCGACTCCACCCCTAATATAAGCATATCCGTAGGATCAGAGAATTTCCAGAGAAGCAGACTTGGTGCTGCTTTAGACTACTGCCTAGTTTGCATAAATAATTAATACAGGCCAGCTTATTAGCACAAGAAAAGATATACTAGTGAGCTGTTCAGCTCAACCTTGGGTTCAAATCGCTAGATCATGCTAAATATCATTCATGTGTAGATCAGCGGTTTATGTATAAATCCATGCTACAAAAAGAAGAATCACCTCTTGGGGGAGTCGGCCATTCTGGTTTTCTGTGATGAAATTGAACACCTTCTGGACAGCTGTTAAGGTGACCAGAAAAACTGGCCGAACTGTTGTGGCCATGGAAAGCAGAAGATGGCATGCGGACAGAAGCAACTTTTCTGGTACCTGAAAGAGAAAATGGATTTCAATACCAGAAAACATGAACAGTCAGCAAAATGTGCAAATTGCCGGTGGTGGTAATCAGCTTCTGACTCATTTTGCCAATGGAATATATGTAGGTGCATGCTTATAAAAAAAAGTCTTAAAAAACGTTTATATTTCTGGCTAGCCACTATCCTCCCAATATGGCCATAGCTATTACTTAATTGAATTCAGTGTTGGCAAAATACTTCACAAATTAAGCCTGCAAATATAGCATAGCAGGAATACTCTTACATGTTAAGTAGGGCTGACACCTTCTGGTCGATTAACTGGTCGACATGCTGTAACAACGCATTAGGTAATAACACCGCATTATGTAATAACGACTAAATGTAACACATTTTCACTTCATTATGTAGTAACACCCACATTTTGTACTAATCTGCCGCATTTTGGGCCGGAGAATTGGAGCAGCGGGTGCGGTGTTGCAGTCGCTTTATCGCACCGTTGTGACGAAGAGAGAGCTGAGCCAGAAGGGAAAGCTCTCAATCTACCGGTCTATCTTCGTTCCTACTCTCACCCTATGGTCATGAAGGGTGGGTCATGACCGAAAGAACGAGATCGCGGATACAAGCGGCGGAAATGAGTTTCCTCCGGAGGGTGGCTGGCATCTCCCTTAGGGATAGGGTGAGAAGTTCAGCCATTCGTGAGGGACTCGGAGTAGAGCCGCTGCTTCTTTGCGTAGAAAGGAGCCAGTTGAGGTGGTTCGGGCATCTAGTAAGGATGCCACCTGGCCGCCTCCCTAGGGAGGTGTTCCAGGCACGTCCAGCTGGGCGGAGACCGCGGGGCAGACGTAGGACCAGGTGGAGGGATTATATCTCCACACTGGCCTGGGAACGCCTTGGAATCCCCCAGTCAGAGCTGGTAAATGTGGCCCGGGAAAGGGAAGTTTGGGATGCCCTGCTGGAACTGCTACCTCCGCGACCCGACCCCGGACAAAGCGGATGAAGATGATGATGATGATGCCGCATTTTGTAATACACAGCTTGAACGCAATATGTAATAACTTTCCCCGCATTTTGTAATAAATTATTACATATTGCAGTGGTTATTACAAAATACGGGAGTTGCACTGTTTTTTTTATGAAAATGTAATAATACGTTGCATTATGTAATAACCAACCAAAAAGGATGTCTTCATTCATAAAAATCATTATAACATCATAACAACAATGTTTATTTCATGCATTCTAGCATGAATCATACTGACTTTTAAAAAGATACAATTAGTTCAGTATATTAGTAGTATTTAGTATTGGTCAAAACTAAATTAAGCGTCATTGTATTCCTTAGAAACTATACTTAAGGGTTCATGAAGACAGAAACTGCACGACTGATATACTGACACAAACATCTAAGTAATAGTACACATAAATGTCAGGACACACACACACACAGTTCTGCCATCAAACAATCAGGATTATGTACATTTTATCCAGAAAAAAAGAGAAAACATTTTTTGCTCAAAAGGCTAATATGGAACAGTAAAATCTTTAATTATTTATTCTCTCAATGTCCAATTATGGAATGTTTTGGCAAAGAACACGTGCCATACTGTAGTGGTCAACAACACTTTAACTATGCTTAAGTATTTAAGTAATTAAGTGAAAAGCAACCACAGCATGAAGCCTAAAACACCGATTTGCAGTGGATTTCTAATATACAAACAGTTCAGTTTTAACTTGCAAAAACTACTAAAACTACACCCCACCCCCCCAGCCATAAAGGGCCATAGCTTACATGTTAGACACACACATAGCCTAACAATAAATACACTATCTGGCAACTACTGAACTACATCTAAACTACGAACACTTGCATTTATTCCATCAGCCTTTGCACTGCTCCTTTAAATTCTCTTTCTTGATCATGCTGCAAAACCTGAGGTGGGCCATGTTCAGAATAGATATCATCCAGATGTTTTGCAATCTCTAAGCTATGTTTACCTTTTAATGGTCTCAGCCACGTGTATCAACTAAAGACATCAAGTGTATGTATCTATATGTAAAACAGCCATGGCTAATCTTCCATTTTCCCATATCCAGGAGGTCAATCTGATGCCGGTCCTGTACTTCTTTGGCCCTAATGGGCCTCGGAATGGGTTTATTTCCAAATCTAGCCTTGTGGAGTTGGTATCGTTTGGAGCTGTCCAGGATTCTTTGAACCTTTCTTTCACTTACTCCAGAGTATTGCTCATTTAGTCGCTTATTCAGTTTCTTGGCACCTGATCCCTTGGTATCATCCAGACATTTTTTTACCATGCCATTAACTGTAGACTTCAAAGCAACTGGTTTTCCGGCACACAATAATGTCTGTCTATCCTGGCTTAGAGAATAGAGATCTCTATTCCTCCACAGCCTCACTAGAGCATTTTGTTGCGTTCTTGTACGTTCAACTACAGGAACCTTGAACTCTCCCTTTAGTTTCTTAGCTCTGACATTGTAGACTTCCTCACACATTGATTGCTGCTGTCCATATCCCATACATAAACCCAAACAGGTACAGGTCACAATAATAGTTAATTGCAGATCCCAAAAAAAAAGTTGTAAATGTAATTGAATATATATCAAAAATTCCATTAAATATATACTGCATGATGATTCTTATGCTTAATAAGTTTTAATATGTTGTAACTTAGATATTATCATTGTGGAAATGTGTTTTATTCTGTAAATTCTTTCTGTCTTGTGAGTAAATGGTCATTTAACCAGCCAATGTAAACAAAGTGGAGGGGTATAAGAGACAGAATCAAGAATGTTGATTGTATTATAATTATAATAATAATTCATTATCACATTTACCAATTACATGTATGTAATACCTTCTAACAGGCCTGGTACCTATAGCAAATTTTCTCTAAAATGCTCAAACTTACAAAAAACAACAACATGTCAGCAACTTCGTTTGCACATAAATTAGTTAATAAACATGGACATTTTTCAAATCTGTAAACTATTCCTATGAATAAAAAAATATTCCTGACAGAAAGATCAATATTATCTGCTAGATTAGCTAGTGTTGTCATTGCTAACCAGCACATAGTTATTAGCATAAAGGTTTAACTTTTATCTTTAGCTTCCCAACTAATATTAAAAGTTTACTCTACAATAAACTCAAAATGAAATAATTTTTAAATCTAAATCCTGCTTTCCAGAGAAATAACATTTTATTCACACTCAATATCATACCTTTCAACATGATGCCTTTCAACTAGTAGCCAGTGAGACACTACAACATATTCTCCCTCTTCCAAGTCAATGCAACTTTGTGTTTATGTTATGTTGTGTTGTTAACACATTTTTCATACACAGTGGCAATTCAAGGTGCTTTACACAGATTCATAAGAACAATGAATAGTGGTGTAGATAAATACAGATAAATTATAAATTCAATTTTGGTCGGTTATAACATAATGCACCATATTATTACATTTTCATTAAAAAAAAAACAGTACAACTCCCGCATTTTGTAATAACCACTGCAATATGTAATTATTTATTACAAAATGCGGGGAAAGTCATTACATATTGCGTTCAAGCTGTGTATTACAAAATGTGGGTGTTATTACATAATGAAGTGAAAATGTGTTACATTTTGTTGAGTTATTACATAATGCGGTGTTACTACATAATGCGTTGTTACACATGCTCTTGGTCGACCAAATTCTCATTGGCTGATCGCTGGTGTTGCTTTCATAACACTTTTTAATCAATTATTTTCAGGGCTGGAGGGACATGCAGTGTAAGAACACTGATTACGTAATGCAATAAGTAAATTAAAGTGAATTAAATATAATAATATCGTATGGTTTAATAGACTATTAAACTTAAGACAGGAAGTCAAAACACCCCCGTTTTCAAACTTTTGAACTCGCCCAAATTAAGACTGTTTAGAAGACTAGCAAAACGTATTCAATATTTACTAGGCTAATTGTTGACGCCATGTAGAAGAAGTCCTCGGTGTGGAAAATTTTTATTTAAAATGATAAAGAAAACAAATGCAACATTTGCTCCCAATTATTTACTTATCACAGGTAAATAAAACACAAGCAAGGCGTATCATATGAAACCGGTAGACATACGTTTTTTCAGGTTGTCTGCTAGCATGCGCCGTCAACGTTCGTGTTTAACACTTGCTAGGCTTTAGTGTGAACATATCAGATTGGTATATTTCAATATGTTTAGTCGAAATAGCCTAAACGTTTTGTTTCAAATATAACTGCATCAAAGCTTGAAGTTAATAATAGGCTATTTGCATGTTTTTGAGATCACAGACATAACTACTATGCTTGGAAATCACTCAGCTCGCACGCTAGAACAGTTAACTGTCCCGTTAATTAATATTATTATTATTATAAAAAAGCTAAAAAATTAATATTTTAAAATTATTTTGTATACTTCTCAATATTTATCGTGCTGGGATCACCAATCCTTTTTCAACGACTTTCGGAATTGGGCAAGTGCAATAAACAAACAAAATAAACAAATACGAACATCAGAAATGATGATTTTGCGTAAGTGTGTACACAGTGACTGACTAAGAAAACTGGTGTGCAAGGAAGGCACCTTGGCAGTGATGAGTGGGCAACTTGCATCCATTCCAGAGGTAATGAGATTGATAAATCTGCACTGGTTTTGCCTGTGGACCTCACTGTAAAACTGTGCATGCCAGTGGGAGTATGCCTGCAGTGCTGCCAAAGACTGAGCTTGGCTGAAAAACAAAATGCAATATAATTTTCTTTCAAATTAGTAAGTACAAAAAACGCTCTTCTGAAAAATATATGTTTTGTGCAGATTAAACATTTTATAGAACTATGCATAAAAAAAGTTAATTTACATTAAATTATTTGTTGAACACAATTATATACATATAATGGCAATGCCTCCTGCAGTTTTGATGCACTTAAGTGGGGCATTCCTGGACTTCAACTTGATCTTGCATTCAAGCAATAAAAAAAACAAAACAGGTTCTAGTCCCAGAATATATATTATTAACTATCCACCATAGGGCCCCTGTGACCATGTAATGATCATTGAATGGCTAAAAGAATAAACCATTACGTCCAGTGATACTTACACATCAATGAGGTCTGGCTTGAGCACAGAAGGCACAGCGGTCTCCACATCATACAGGCTGATCTGAGAGCCATAACACGTGATCTCAACCAACCTGAAACAATAAAACAAGTTCTGAGGATCTGTAATGTAATGATAGTTGCATAAATCAGTTATTCATTCAAACACTATGAACAGCTGCAAAATGTTGCATTTAATTAAGTTAAAGTATATACTCAAAAGATGATAAACCTCAAAATCCAAGAAAGGAAAAGGATTAGGCCAAGTTATCTTTCAGTAGACAGAGCACTGACCTCTCCACCACTGCCAAGGCATCACTGAAGCGTGCACCAAAGACATCCCCAATAAAGTAGTCTGCGAGGCGGCCAACCGCCTGAAGTAGGGAGCTGAGATCCTTGAGGGAACAATGCAGTCTCCTGCAATCGTTCTCTGAAGTAATATTAAGCCTCCGGCCTAAAGGCAAAACCCAAAAAGTTGGTTACAACACGAGTCAGATAAGATAGATATGTTACTTAGCAATTGGTGTCAGGAAAATTGTATGTAGTAGAAAAAGAATCATAAAAAGGTAAACAAACCAGACTTGTTACTCACTTGTGCCTGACGTGACAATGAACTGTTGCAAACCGAGGTACACATCCAAGTTTTCCTGTAGGAATGGGAACTGAAGGAGGACATTTTAAAAGGAACAGTTAGTCGATATTTTCACCAAACATTTTCCTGCTAAAATTAACTAGATTTTGCCACCAGGTTTAATAAAAAAAATTACTAGCCCAAAATTGAATAACGCCTTTACAATATTTCCCCCACAAAATGTATTATAATTCTTTCACAAGAGCCTATAGGAACTTCAGTGGTCATTTATGGTTTCCCATTTAAGGTGAGTATAAAATAAAAATGCCAAACAGAGACTACACTAAATATTTTCAACAATTGTATAATGGAAGTGTGTAAACGTGGCAAAAGGCAACTAAGAACGTCATAGAAAACACATGTGTTGTGTATTGTTTGCCTTTAGCACTACGGTACAGTAAGAGCCCATTTATTTTTAATAACAACCCTAAATTCATTGCAGAGTTTTACAAGCTAGATGTAGACTGTTTGGGCTTTGCCAACTCGTGAGGAAAATGGTGCGGGGCAATATTTGAGTACAGAGAAGCCCATAGTGCATAGGCATTGTGTGCATGCTTTCTTACAAACTTGACTGAGGGCATGATATCTGCAAATAAATTTTGATCGTGATATCTTCAGTTATACATTATATTTGTAAATTCTTTGTGAAGCCATCGTACCTGCTTCAATGTTTCACAGGTTGTCAATTATATATGTCTATATAGAGTATGTATTTTTAATTATTCAAAACATTCTATTGGAAAATATTCGTCCAAAAAGGTATTGCAGTGGTAGATGTTTTTGGAAACAAGCTCTTACCAATGTGGAGAAAGCATGGGAGGGGAGTAGTTCCATCACTTTAGCAACCACTTCCAAACTTTGACGTAGGTACCGCTGCCATTCAGTCTGTTGCTATGGTAAACAATGAAGAAGCAAGCTCCATGAACAAAGTTAGACACTTGGAAGCTGTACGCATTGGTGTTTCAGGTGCTTTTTCAAAGAGGGTGTGTAATGAAATTATCAAGAATTACATAACAATCGTAATTAAAAAAAATACCACTACCATCAACAGTTCAATATAACAAAATGTAAGTAATTTTTGGTATAAATTTGTGGTTTGAAATGTAAGTCATCCAAAGTGTTTGAACAAACCCATATCACTAAATGGCAACAAATTCAAATAGTCAAATTTCACCAGTCCTCAATGGCCATATACCTAATTCCTTCAAAATCCATCAAATCTTCAGAAACTTTACATCAAAAAGATGAAGAATCTTGCATAAAGATTGTTGACAGCTAGCTCATTCTAGCTCACACTGTATCAACATGTTAGTCTCCAAGGACATTTAATCCAATCATTGCGTAAAAAATAACCACGGTTACACCATTCACACACTTATAATGGTGAACTATTCCTGCAAGGTTAGTTCTTCTTAAAAGTGACATATTAATAGGGGTATATGAAGTGTGACTGCAGGAAAACCTACTGTTTTATATCTTGGACATTCCTAATCTTATTCTGCCTACACATTTTAGCAAATTGCTGAGATGCTTTTTCATACACAGGTGTACCTTTGCATGAGCGCAGAAAGCCATAGGCCACATCCTGCCATACAGGTATCACACTTATAGATTGTAAGGTGGTGCTAGAAGGCAACAAAAATGTTAAAAGGCCATGCCTCCCAGACTGCGTAATTGTCAGAACAAAAAAAACTGCTGTAAATGTGCACATCATCACAAAGAACAAATTTGCCTCAGGACCAATAATATCCGCCATGATAGATTATCTTAAAAACGGTTAAATCACATTTCCTCCTAGACCATTTAACCCAGGGGTCGGGAACCTTATTAGATGGGAACGCCGTAAATACCAAATATTTGTAGATTTCTTTCTGTGAGAGGCAGAGGGGAATCGCACATGTGCATAAATCTTATATCATAGATTACGTTTGTCGATTGCTATTATAATAATAATAATAATAATAATAATAATAATAATAATAATGTTAGGCCTACATTTTTACTATTATTATAATTGGATTATTATCAAGTATAAATAATATTGTTGTCACATTGTAACCATTCAAAAATTTAACACTTAAGGCAAGACACCACAGGTGAATAGGGTAAAACTAAATTGTAATAGATAACCATGAAACTTTCCCAGTTTATTACTTACATGAAGACAATTATCTTTTGCATCACAAGATTTCAGAAATTCTATGTATAAATGTATAATCTATGTTTTATGTATAATGTTCAAAATTCCACATTATAGATTCTAGGGATGTTAAGGCCTGCAAACTCTACTGGTCGGCCGGAGTAAGTCGTTTTCTCTAGTCGCACTGCAGTGTTCCACAAGTCAAGAATAACCTGTGCCTTTTCAAGCAGACCACAAACTGTTTCCTGTCAATTCAACATGTTGAATCTGCCAGAAGCATCGGTCGGGAAAACCAAACCTTGGGGATTACGTCAATACATATCAAAATATTGCGGCTTTGATTTAAAAGGACCATATTGAGGACTAACTTATAAAGTTTGTTCTTGCGCATGCACAAAGGCATTCCCAAAAGCAGAGCTGTACGCTTACTTTTTGTGGTGGTAGCACCAGTGTTAGCATGCTAAAGATTTCAGTAGCACAGAGAAATATTTAGTAGCACACACACAGGTGGGCAGTTAAACACATGTTTCATCACTCAAAAAATACCCAATTAACTTTTTTTTGAGTGACATAGGCTAACCAACTACTAAAGGCCGGCGGTAGGCAGGGGCAGTACCAAACGTGCATCATGCCCACCCAATCAAAAGTTAAGTTTTTTTTTTTTTTTTTTCAGCCAATGAAAAAATTGCACAGAAAATTCCAGTACTGTTTCAAACTTTTGATTGGATGGGCAGGCTAAAGCCCACCTCCAATGTTGACCACTGCCAACCCCCTCTTCTCGTCATGTTCAGGCACAGACAAACATGGCTCTGAAGACGCTGCATGAGTGTCGACAACATTCTACGGGGAGGGGTGTTGCTATGCCAACTATGAACGCGAATCATGACTGCGCACACAGCAAGGCCAAAGCGAGTTAATGCACACACAGTTCTGTACTGCTCATGAAAAACCACACAGTCAAACGCATAACCTGCTCTAACTCGTGTATGGATTGGAACAAATTTGTATTAAATATAAATTAAGATAAAACATAAAAACGTGAAACTGTGTCATCTGGCACGGGGCGTGGGCCGGCAATCTTCCGGCTACAAGTCTGCTTCTCTATCGACTAAGCTATTTGTCGAGCAGCTCGGCCGCCGGATTGCCCACCTAATAAAAAAGTCAGTCCACCTAACCATAGCAGGCTAGAACCGAGCCCGACTACTACACCATATTACAGTAAAGACGACATGATTTACTGGAAAACACGAACTTAAGATAACGTCAAACATTGATAAAAGTCACAGAAACAAAATACTGTGGAGATTAGAGTATTGGTTGCAAGGTATCTCAATACATATGCTTCACCTGCTTGCCAGCATGCTGCATCTTTGTATACAGCTGGGGAAAGAGGTGCTTCCACTCACTGCCACCTTCAGCTCTTAATCACTCTACTGCCTTTTCTGTAGGCAGTGTAATACAAGCTACTGTAAGCATGTCAGAGCCAATATGGAAAACGATACAATATAATTTTTTTGGGGGGGGGGGGGGGGGGGGGGCTGGCGTTATATTAGCATTGTTAAGAAACTTCGAGCTAGGCCACTGCAAGGTCATTTCAACATAAAAAAAATCTAGCTCATTCAAGTACATATTTATGTAAACAATGTGGTGGAATCATATTTCTGTGAAAACGACGCCCCTACCGCTAATGTTTATGATGCACAGCTACTCCTTTGGGCTAATCTTAATTATAGGTTACATAAAGTAGGCCTAACAATTTTAACGATGTCTATCCAAATATAGTTATCTTACAGCTTGTAGTCAAGGTAAACGTTAGTTGGCTAACATGGTTTTAACGAGTTGGCGACTGATCAACAGGCTTTTTTTGGTTTAGGTGACATGACCTTTCTCAGAGATATGCGCAACATGCAAAAACACTCTCCGGCTCAACAACCACCACTTTCTCGTCAATAGAAGCAGCAGTCAGAGCAGTGCACTACGTTAACTTGTAATAACTTTTTCATAATTTTGGTTGATGTCTGAATTTTAGTTGATGTCTGAATAGTATTGTCTTCTTGTATGCTCTAAGGTTGTTAGCTGGCGTAGTTTGTAGTGTTTTGTTTAAATGAATGGATACCAGTGTAACCCACTAGCACACATGCGAGTGGATAAATATTTCTTTTCGCATTGAATGATTTTTTGTAGCATATGCGACAAAACTGTCCCTGATATGTGCTGTAGGAGGGTGTGAGCCTGACATGCAGGTTTCTGGACAGACTAAGAGACCTGTAGATTTGAGGAGACGGAAGGCCAACTGTGCAGCGTGTCCAGGTCATTAAGGACTCAAACAAATCACTCAGGAAGGAAGGTGGTCACTTGAAAATCCCATTGACACATAAGCATTTAATCAATAAAGAGTTTCAAATTAAACAATTAAATTGAACAGTTTGGTTTTGGTTGCCTTTTGGTTGAAATTTACAGTGTATTGTCTTCGTATCCTGTTTATGTGTTCTGTGCCTTTAAGAAGCATCTATTTATGAGTGACGTCATCATATTGCTGCTAGGAGACACTATTTACTTGTCGTTAGAGCCGAAGACGATCTCTTCCTGATTTACACTTTGTTAGTGTATTAGAAGTAAACATGCTTTTTCAGTTTTAACCTGCCTACAGTGACTCAATAAACTGAGTTGAGCAGTCCTTCTCAGTGTGGTAATTGGATGAGGAGTTGTCTGTCTGCCAACTTATGCTGGGCGCATAAGGGTGACAGAACACAGCACGTTATTAAATTATTGAGGCGTATGTGCAATGTTAACTTCAAACCAAAGAGGGTGAGCTGCTCAACGATGAAATGGCAGATGATCTACAGAAGGCTGGTGGAAGGTGAGGGAAGCAGTGCTCCAGACTAACTTTCTTCACCACAGTCCCGGAACCGTCCCGAAAAATAATTTTAACCGTCCCGAAGTAAATGTAAACCTCCCCAAAATCAAAATGTTGATTCTATACTTTGGTATTATCATCTATACTTGTTAGAAAAATAATTTCACAATAAAAGATACAAGATTAATATGATACAGTATATAAAAAAAAAAAAACGGAAAATGGTGGAGTGCTGTCTCCAGGTTGGGATTGAGTTGCTGCCCCAAGCAAGGGAGTTCAAGTATCTCGGGTTCTTGTTCACGAGTGAGGGAAAAATGGAGCGTGAGATTGACAGGTGGATTGCTGAAGCATCAGCAGTAATGCGGGTATATGCGCATGTACCGGACCATCGTGGTGAAGAAGGAGCTGAGCCGAAAGGCGAAACTCGCGATATACCAGTCGGTCTACGTTCCAACCCTCACCTATGGTCATGAGCTTTGGGTAGTGACCGAAAGAATAAGATCGCGAGTACAAGCGGCTGAAATGTGTTTCCTCCGTAGGGTGGCTGGGCTCAGCCTTAGGGATAGGGTAAAGAGCTCAGTCATCCAGAGGGAGCTCGGAGTAAAGCCACTGCTCCTTCGCGTCGAAAGGAGCCAGATGAGGTGGTACAGGCATCTGATTAGGATTCCTCCTGGGCGCCTCCCGTTGGAGGTTTTCCGGGCACGCCCTACAGGTAGGAGACCCCGGGGTAGACCCAGAACACGCTGGCGAGAGTATATATCTCGTCTGGCCTGGGAACGCCTCGGGATCCTCCAGGAGGATCTGGAAAGCGTTGCTGGGGATAGGGACAGCTGGATGTCCCTGCTGAGACTGCTGCCACTGCGACCAGGACCCGGATAAGCGGCGGAAAATGGATGGATCGATGGATAGAAAAAAAATCCAGATTATATCTGAATTAACCATTGCTTATTGTTTAATTGTATCTAGGTTATGTAAACCATTTTAAAATCAGTAACATCTACACATTTGATCAAAGTACAAGTATGTCAGCAGTGTACTCCAGTACAGAAGTACCTGTATCGGGTTACTTTCATCTCTGACAGAGGTTTGGTTGAAAAAGCAATATATATACAGTGGGGCAAAAAAGTATTTAGTCAGCCACCAATTGTGCAAGTTCTCCCACTTAAAAGATGAGAGGTCTCCAATTTTCATCATAGGTATACCTAAACTATGAGAGACAAAATGAGAAAAAAAAATCCAGAAAATCACATTGTCTGATTTTTTTAAAATGTTTTTGCAAATTATGGTGGAAAATAAGTATTTGGTCAACAACAAAAGTTCATCTCAACACTTTGTTATATACCCTTTCTTGGCAGTGACAGAGGTCAAACGTTTTCTGCGAGTCTTCACAAGGTTTTCACACACTTTTGCTGGTATTTTGGCCCATTCCTCCATGCAGATCTCCTCTAGAGCAATGATGTTTTGGGGCTGTCGTTGGGCAACACGATCTTTCAACTCCCTCCAAAGATTTTCTGTTGGGTTGAGATCTGGAGACTGGCTAGGCCACTCCAGGACCTTGAAATGCTTCTTACAAAGCCACTCCTTCATTGCCCAGGCGGTGTGTTTGGGATCATTGTCATGCTGAAAGACCCAGCCACATTTCATCTTCAATGCCCTTGCTGATGGAAGGAGGTTTTCACTCAAAATCTCACGATACACGGCCCCATTTATTCTTTCCTTTACACGGATCAGTCGTCCTGGTCCCTTTGCAGAAAAACAGCCCCAAAGCATGATGTTTCCACACCCATGCTTCACAGTAGGTATGGTGTTCTTTGGATGCAACTCAGCATTCTTTCTCCTCCAAACACAACGAGTTGAGTTTTTACAAAAAAGTTCTATTTTGGTTTCATCTGACCATGTGACATTCTCCCAATCCTCTTCTGGATCATCCAAATGCTCTCTAGCAAACTTCAGACGGGCCTGGACATGTACTGGCTTAAGCAGGGGGACATGTCTGGCACTGCAGGATTTGAGTCCCTGCCAGCGTAGTGTGTTACTGATGGTAGCCTTTGTTACTTTGGTCCCAACTCTCTGCAGGTCATTCACTAGGTCCCCCCATGTGGTTCTGGGATTTTTACTTACCGTTCTCGTAATCATTTTGACCCCACGGGGTGAGATCTTGCATGGAGCCCCAGATCGAGGGAGATTATCAATGGTCTTGTATGTCTTCCATTTTCTAATAATTGCTACCACAGTTGATTTTTTCACACCAAGCTGCTTACGTATTGCAGATTCAGTCTTCCCAGTCTGGTGCAGGTCTACAGTTTTGTTTCTGGTGTCCTTTGACAGCTCTTCGGTCTTGGCCATAGTGGAGTTTGGAGTCTGACTGTTTGAGGTTGTGGACAGGTGTCTTTTATACGGATAACATGTTCAAACAGATGCCATTAATATAGGTAACGAGTGGAGGACAGAGGAGCCTCTTAAAGAAGAAGTTACAGGTCTGTGAGAGCCAGAAATCTTGCTTGTTTGTAGGTGACCAAATACTTATTTTACCGAGGAATTTACCAATTAATTCATTAAAAATCCTACAATGTGATTTCCTGGATTCTTTCCCCCCATTCTGTCTCTCATAGTTGAAGTGTACCTGTGATGAAAATTGGAGACCTCTCTCATCTTTTAAGTGGGAGAACTTGCACAATTGGTGGCTGACTAAATACTTTTTTGCCCCACTGTATAACCTACTATCAGACAGAAACTATCAAAACAAAGACAGAAAAGCTCATTTGTGGGAGCAGATCAACCAGACACTGTCACACTGAATGTTGCTGGTTAGAGCTTTGCTTTTATCACCGTATGCATTGTAAGCGCACATAGGAGCACATCAGTGCTTTCTGACAAAAATGGTCTAAAAAATGGCCCAAGCTGGGAACGCACCTCAGCACCACCACTTTTCAGTCAGAAACAAAAGGCTTCATGGACACTCCCTAAACTGCAGTTCACTGTTCAAACATTCACGTTCCTCTGTGTTTAGCTCTGTTACGTTAGCTATTAGCTCTGTTACATTGGATATTAGCTATGTTACGTTGGCTTTTAGCCCTGTTAATTGTTAGCACGGTTACGTTAGCTGTTATCTCTGCCAACCAAACACACAGCAGGACTTTAATGCCTCCGCTGTAACGTAGTCAGCGCTTGGTTCAGCTTGTCATTTGCAAAGCGCAGCATCCTATGGCAGCATTGCTAGTTGTACAGCCAAAAAAACCTGTCGTCCAGGGGTGTCCCGGGGAATATCAGTGTGAGTCCCAATGACATTTTCTGTCGTCCACAGGATGACGGGACGCCGTTAGTCTCGAGCCCTGGGGAAGCTTGCGGGCCCAGTCCCTTTTATAAAGCTTTAGCTAAAATAAACTATGTACTGCCTTTAATCCATTAACCGTTTAACTTTTTTCATAGTTTTCTTTGCAGTGTATGAAGTAGACGATAAGAAAATTACTTTAACTTTATGGTTGGATGTTGGTTTTCGACTGACACTTGTTTGGGACTAGAAAATATTTCACAGCGTGCTCTGATGTGATAGCACGTGGCTCGCAAATATATAGGGCATGTTTGTCTCCTCAATTGTAAGAAAAGTTTTTAAGGAAATAATTTCTTACGTCATCATCCCGATTCTCATCATCCAGCTCCTCCAGCTGAGCTTGGTTGTATCGGAACAGGATTCGGTTAAGAACTTCTCTTAATAGCAGCAACAAAGCATCTTTATACCTGTAAAACAAATGTATATTTATTCTTCTGAAAGACAAATACAGAATGTATAAAATACAGTACATCCGGAAAGTATTCATACCCCTTCACTTTTTCCACATTTTATTATGTTACAGCCTAATTCCAAAATGGATTAAATAAAAAAAAATTCTCAACATTCTACACACAATACCGCATAATGACAAAGTGATAAAAGTTTTTTAGAATTTTTTTGCAAATGTATTTAAAAAAAAAGAAAAAAATATCACATGTACATAAGTATTCACACCCTATACTCAATACTTTGTTGAAGCACCTTTGGCAACAATTACAGCCTCAAGTCTTCTTGAGTATGACGCTACAAGCTTGCCACACCTATTTTGGGGCAGTTTCTCCCATTCTTCTTTGCAAATCGTCTCAAGCTCCATCAGGTTGGATGGGGAGCGTCGTTGCACAGCCATTTTCAGATCTCTCAAAAGATGTTCAATCTTGTTAAAGTCTGGGCTCTGGCAGGGCCACTCAAGGACATTCACAGACTTGTCCCGAAGCCACTCCTTTGTTATCTTGGCTGTGTGCTTAGGGTCGTTGTCCTGTTGGAAGGTGAACCTTCGCCCCAGTCTGAGGTTCAGAGCGCTCTGGAGCAGGTTTTCATCAAGGATCTCTCTGTACATTGCTGCATTCATCTTTCCCTTGATCCTGACGAGTCTCCCAGTTCCTGCCGCTGAAAAACACTGCCACAGCATGATGCTGCCACCACCATGCTTCACTGTAGGGATGGGATTGGCCTGGTGATGAGCAGTGCCTGGTTTCCTCCAGACATGACGCTTGGCATTCAGGCCAAAGAGTTCAATCTTGGTTTCATCAGACCAGAGAATTTTGTTTCTCATGGTCTGAGAGTCCTTTAGGTGCCTTTTGGCAAACTCTGTGCGGGCTGTCGTGCCTTTTACTGAGGAGTGGCTTCCGTCTGGCCACTCTACCATAAAGGCCTGATTGGTGGTGCTGCAGAGATGGCTGTCCTTCTAGAAAGGTTCTCCCATCTCCACAGAGGAACACTGGAGCTCTGTCAGAGTGACCATCGGGTTCTTGGTCACCTCCCTGACCAAGGCCCTTCTCCCCCGATTGCTCAGTTTGGCCGGGAGGCCAGCTCTAGGAAGAGTCCTGGTGGTTCCAAACGTCTTCCATTTGCGAATGATGGAGACCACTGTGCTCGTTGGGACCTTCAATACATTTTTTTTAACCCTTCCCCAGATCTGTGCCTCGATACAATCCTGTCTCGGAGGTCTACAGACAATTCCTTGGACTTCATAACTTGGTTTGTGCTCTGACATGCACTGTCAACTGTGGGACCTTATATAAACAGGTGTGTGCCTTTCCAAATCATGTCCAATCAATTGAATTTACCACAGGTGGACTCCAGTCAAGTTGTAGAAACATCTCAATGATGATCAGTGGAAACGGGATGCACCTGAGCTCAATTTTGAGTGTCACAGCGAAGGGTGTGAATACTTATGTACATGTGATATTTTATTGTTTTATTTTTAATGCGTTTGCAAAAAATTCTAAAAATACTTTTTTCACTTTGTCATTATCCGGTATTGTGTGTAGAATGTTGAGAATTTTTTTTTATTTAATCCATTTTAGAATTAGGCTGTGACATAATAAAATGTGGAAAAAGTGAAGGGGTATGAATACTTTCCGGATGCATTGTATATATATAAAATTGCCTATTTTGCATTATACTTCGAGCTATCCCCCCTAAAAAAAGAAAACACATTTTTTACAGATATATGAATAACTTCAAATAAAATGTACTATTACTATTTACTACTACTAAAAAAATACAAAGCAAAAGTTATTTTTAACTGCACAACTATAATTGTCACCAAATGGATTTACACTACGTAACAATACAAAAAAAACTGTAAAATAAAAATAATAAATCAACATCATCATCATCATGGATTACCCGGCTAGTCCAAATTATACATACCTGTTTAGAACACTTTCTCTATGAGCCAATCTACTTTTGATTTGAATGGTTAAATAATCCAAGAAGATACTCCATATATCCAAGCAGGCAAAGTAACCCTCATGTGTTGGCTGTAAAACATTGGAATCCAAGAAAATAAGAATGTTTTCAAACATGTCTTTTTAACTTAAATTTAAGTCTCAGTCTTAAATTTAGGTAGCGTGATCAATTACTAAAGACCAATATCAAAACACTGAAAATACCAAAAGCTTGAAACAGGGAATTTACAACATAGATAAATATTAGGAATTAGGTCTACATTGTTGTTGGGCCTATGTAAGTGCAAGTTAAAGTTAAAGGAATTGCACCCGTGTAAGTGCCAGTAAAGGTTAAAAGAATTGCACCCGTGTAAGTGCAAGTAGGGACAGAGGAAGGGCACCCGTGTAAGTGCCAGTGAAAAGGGAATTACACCTGTGTAAATGCAAGTAAAGGAATGGCACCCGTGTAAGTGCCAGCAGGGATCAAGGAATTACAACCGGATAAGTGCCGGTAAAGAAAATGAATTGTAACCATGTAAGTGCAAACTAAAAGATTGGCGGTATCAAAGCATATAACTCAGTCGCATATAGTAGGCTGGTTGAGTCTGCAGGTTGGGGATCAAAGTATGAGTGCTCCCTGTTCCCGGATGACGTACCGGATATATGAAGCAGGGAGCGGCAATATGTAGCAGACCCAACCATGCCAAATTTGTTGTATAAATCAAATTTATTAAATGCTTTAAAGACGAAGAGCTTGTCTGACTGAACAATAGTGATTTGAAAAGCCGCCATGCTTGGTAGATTACTGTCTATTGCGTTCACACGCACTGCCGTGTGCCCGCGTCATTTTGTTTGAAAGCTTTCACGCTGATAAAGCGTCGTGTGACCGCAGTCTCAGAGTCCAGTGAAGTGACGTCATGTGTTCACTAGAACGTGGAACCCAGTCTGCTAGGGGCATTGCTTAGCAACCTCCATGCAGCAGCCCTGTTGTAGTACCACACAAGAAAAATAAATTTTTTGAACGCCCTGATAATTAAGTGTAACCATCCCCATCCTTACACAGTGTAGGAAAGAGAGTGCATGGGGAAAGAAATTAGATTTTGTTTTGTGGTTTTACTGTACTTAGTTTTAACTTTGATTTGGTTTGATTTAAATTTGGATAATTAATTATAACTTTAAATTTGATTGATTTTAATTGGATCTTGATTCCAGTTTTGTATTTTAAATGTGTTTTTATTTTGAGCCAAAAGTGAGCGTTAGACTGCCCTTGTGCTTTGACAGTCAGCGAACCAAGAGTATTAGGGGTGTTGCTTAGCAACCGATACCCCCTCTACGTTACACAGAGAATTACTAGCGCACCTAGATAAAGGTCCAATGCTTAGCACTGAAAATATATTGTGTGCGTTTCAGGGTAGATTCTCACCCATCCTTAAGCCTAGTTCAGTGTTAATTTTGACAAGCATTTTTTTTTTCTTCGTTTTAGTCTTCATCGCTTACTGAATAGTCACATTTTAGTAATTTCATTTTGTTTAGTTTTAGTCAAAATTTTGTCAGCGGTGGTCAGTTTTCGTAAAATTTTCGTCAATGTGTTAGTCCTGACTCCTAATGGGAATTAACATAAATGGCTCTACGGCTCTCTAATGGCTAAACGTGGCGCCCAACGCAATAAGAGGGCAGTGGCTGATCTTAACCGTCACTAGCTTATGCAGTCTGGCTAAACTGAATGATGAAGTTAGCACCGCTCTGAGGTGTCACTGCTTCCAAAGCCAGAGCAGCCACTAAGACACGTAACGTTAAGTTATCCTAATGCTATCGAATCAATCATATAATTTATATTTACTGTTACCTTGGCAGAAATTGCAGGGTTTCAGCTAGATTTTGAGCTCACAAGGTTGCGTTAGCTTGTTCAAATTATACTGTAATTGCCTGGCATTTGCTCAAAGTTGCACGGACATACACATGGAACATAGACATGGAAAAAATAAAACATCAAATGAGAAAGATGCATGAAGGCAAAGAGAATTTGGTATTCAATTAAATTAATTGTTTAAAAGTAAAACAACCAATGTCTTGAGACGGTAACTTTGATCTAGGTTGTCCGCTAGAACAGAGCCAGCTATTTTGTCTCATCTTCATTTATCAGGGCATAATGAACAGAGATTTCGTATAAATTTTCGTTGTCACAATTTTTTCATTGACATTGTCGTTACAATTTAGTAATTGAAAAAAATGTCGTTAACGAATACTTTCAGTCAAAATGTTTGTTGACAAAATTAACACTGGCCTAGTTCGACAGTACATAGGTAAATAAAATAGGAATACAATTTTCTTTGTTTATTTCACTTAAAATGTTACGTTTATTTTACTTCAACTTAAATTTAAGATTTCAATTTTAGTTTTATTGTTGATTAGAATTTTTATCTTAATTTTCAATTTTGATTTTGAAAATGATTACACTCACTGTGTGGTCTTGCATGCATTGCAAATCGATATGACGTAAAAATATTTTCAAGTTTTGGGTATAGTAAATTGTTTTAGACATGGGACAAATCATCTTTTTAATCTCACTTTTCATGCCCAATCAATTCTAAAGAGTTTTTACCTGATTGAAAGTGTATTTGAACAGCAGAGCTAGAAACTCAACAACAGGGAACTGAGGACTGGATTCAATCCGTCTGAGGTGAACACTGACAAAGAGCCGCAGGAAGTCAGTGAACTTTTCCATGTAACTACATATAAAAAAGACGAGAAAAGGGGAGAAGGTCTTAATTTAACACACATTTAAATTTCTAGCACATTGTAGTATTTAAAAGCAGAACTGAAAGAAAGTTGGTGAAAAACATTTCTTAAACATTAACACAATCATTATGGTTACCAACTTTAGAATACAGAAAAGTAACAAGTGTAAAAATATCATAACAGCAAATGATGCACCTCTCATCAAGCTCCTGTAGACGACTCTTTACTGTAGGAGCGTTGTTTTCTCGTGTTAGCCTCTGTAGCAGAAAGAAAGTCTGCTGAAACATCTGAAGCAAGTATTCCTCAAAGTCTAGTGGCACGCAGTTCTTTGACACTAGTTCATTGACACACATCATGGCCAGCACACCAAGACGGGCCCGCTCTGCAGGAATTCCGTCAATAGTCAGGTTGAGTGTGCGTCCTCCTCCGTTGGATGGGTGTGACAGTGAGACAGAGTCCTGTTGGCCATTTGAAGCTGAGGAGGTGGAAGTGCAGGAGTCCATCTTGGCCGTCCCCCGCAGATCACAACCAAATCGAGCAAAATGGAAAATGGATGCCAGGAGGGCAGGTGTGATGTTTGTTGAGAGTGGGATCCAGCTAAACAAGTGGGCAAGACATTCCAGAACCCCACAACATAGTTGCTGGCTTTCAATGTCTAGTTCTGGCATTGGCTGGCAAAAAAGCTTTGAGTACTGGCTGCCAAGTAATTCCACTGAAAACATTTCAAGACAAAATTGGCTTGGTTAACACAGATTTTCAGGACTGCAAGGCATTTTTTTCTAACTAAAGCAAATACAGATGCTGTGTTCACAATCGCACACAATGCGTCTTTAACATCCTAAATATGCCTGGAAATTTGTTCCTATTTAGCATGTTAAGTATGTGTAGTAGGCAATTCCATACTCACCACTTTTTCCGGACGTGGGAGAGGGGGGAGGGGTTGCTGCACTAACACTGTGCTTGTCCCAAACCATTTCCAGGATACCTGTATCACAAAAAACGAATAACTATGAAGTTGAAAACTTGAAACAAGCATATGTTAAGCATCAAATTGAATTAGTGATATATCAGTATTTGTCTACATACTGATTTACTTATGCATGTGTCTTACACCAATCACAATGTGCTACCATGTGCCAGCCGCTGATAAGAATAAAGGACCATTCTGCCTAAACCATAAAATGTCCTTAAAAATAAAAATGCATCAAAGTAGTACCTAGGTTGACCCATAGTGTAGCAAACAGTTTTTGAATGAGACACTTGGGTTGGGCAATGGGACAAATATATTGCAGGTATATGTCCATCGCATGTTGTTCTTTTAAGGGTGATTTTAAATTTTTTTTTTCATTATATTTAGCTAATTTAATGGTCTGCCTCCTTAAGAATTCAACTCAGTAAATAAGTAACCTGTAAAGCGCAATCCAAAGTAGGGATGTCACGAGAACAGATACTTCGGTACGTAGTCGATGCCAAAATAAAAACGGTGACGATACTAGTTTTCTACAGTACAGAAGAAACCGGCTGCAATTAAAACACATTAATTAAGCGAACAATCACCAGCAAAAAGACGTGGATTTGGTTGTTCATTCGCGGGGTGCCGTGCAGCCCCTTTTTTCTTTTTTTGGGTCCTGTCCTATATACTTTAAGAGAAAGCAAACTTTTCCAGTGAATTAGCTGTAGTAGTTTACACCCCAATGCAGCTGACGTAGTTTACACCCCCAATGACTCTCGTGAACTTAGACGTGTTATAAAATGTGCACGTATGTTTATTTTTATGATTATATAAATAGGCCTATTTTTTGTAATGTTAATGGTTGTTTATTTTAAATAGGCCTAGTGTTACTTTCCTGTCACGCGTCCTCCAGACTTTAGTCCTGAGAACTCCGGAATAATGCACCAGTTTAAAAAAACGCCAGCACAGTCTTTGTTGGTTCTTTATTTCCATGCAGCAATGAAACAGGCGGACTAGGGAAATTCAACGGAACAGTTGTTTGGACATCTCATTCACTGGTTTGAACAAGAACCACCACATTAGTTGAAAACTAAAGTAAACAAACACCCCCCAAGCTCCCACATATTATAGTAACAGGCTTAATCTTTGACTCCGTATCTCTAAACGCCTATTTATTATTTCCATGTTTTTATGTCTTGGCCTGGTACTGCAATTGAAAGGAAGTGCCATCATTAAAAGATTATTGTTAGTAATTAAAAACCATATTGCTTGTTTGAAATAATTGAATTGCAACTGTTCTTATTGTAACGTTAATTGTTGTTTATTTAAATTTTTTGCTTGAAGGCTACATGCCACTGTTGTTTTATGTAATGTTTTTTAAATGTATATTGAAGTACATGGGATTTAATTTATTGTTTAGTTTTTTACCATGGTATCGAATTGGGTATCGAGAATGGTGGAATTTCACTGGTATTGGTATCGACTTCTAAATTTCTGGTATCGTGACATCCCTAATCCAAAGCCTGCACAAATAGGAACTGACAGTTGGAGTTGGGCCATATTACGCAAATTTCTTTGCACTGACTTCCGATGAGTCAGTGGGAAAACAGGGCAGTGAATGAAGCAATCTTTCTATCGTGGTTGCTGTCC
>JAPMUY010004260.1:0-30193 GCA_026901105.3 Galaxias olidus
TACATTGTAAGAGTGCAATGACAATAGAGTATGTTTTGCTTTTCATTCATGAATCATTAGGGGGCTAACTAAAAATATGTGAAAAATATATTACATCTCAGAGTTTGTCTGATAGAAGTTGTGATGGGAAGGGAACATAAGCAATTAAGAAAAGTAGAAGAACACCATGAAATATTTTGAAAACACGTCGTCTGACTTGCCCTATTTTCACACTGAGGCCAATATTGTTCTTCCCCTGCTCTCTGAGTACAGATCGAGGGTGATGTATTTAAAGTGGAAAGGCACAGGGGATGTCTGATACAATGAAATGCACCTGGGAATAAAGAGAACACCATCTACCATTTATTGGTAGATATTGTACAGTAGAATTCCCAGAATAAATAAAAGAATGCCGTAAATTGTTAACCTTTTGATGCAGCAATTATTCTGAACATCTGTAGCTCAGTTGTAATGCATTGTCTTTTGTCTTCTTCACTGTGTTTGTCGTGGTTGAACAAATAAAAAAAGACATTACAGAAAATAAATCAGTCAACGTTTAATAAGCTTGTTTTGTGAATTGTGTGTGTCTAGTTGTGAATTGTTATTACATTTAAACTGTTACCCTGAGACGATATGAGGGGACCATAGTGAGGCGTACACATTACCTTTGTGTGTGTGTGTGTGTGGGTGTGTGTGGGTGTGTGTGTG
Source organism: Galaxias olidus (assembly GCA_026901105.3). Taxonomy (NCBI): domain Eukaryota; kingdom Metazoa; phylum Chordata; class Actinopteri; order Galaxiiformes; family Galaxiidae; genus Galaxias; species Galaxias olidus. Next base: position 688 of record JAPMUY010004260.1, read on the forward strand.
TGTGTGGGTGTGGGTGCGGGTGTGGGTGTGGGTGTTGGTGTGGGTGTTGGTGTTGGTGTTGGTGAGTGTGTGTGGGTGTGTGTTTGTGCCACAGACTTGTGTAGGACAGGAAGTAAGTACTGATTGCCCTTTAATAAACAAAAGCAATGTCTAAGGTGTGTGAGTGTGGGGATGTTGACTGAGTGACATAGGCTGGATCTCAGGACACGCCCTCCTTTCTTTATACACTACATGCTACAGCAAGCATGACATGAAGCCAGTGTGTGTGTGTGTGTGTGTGTGTGTGAGAGAGACAGAAAGTGAGCCAAAGTAAGAGAGATATAGATAGAGCAAGACAGAGTCAGAGAGAGAGAGAGAGAAAGAGAGAGAGAAAGAGTGAAGGCAGTGAGAAAGAGATGCTGCCCCTCTCTTCCCGTCTTTCATTCACATTCTCCCATCTCTCTTTCTCTTTCTCTCTCTCTCTTTCTGTCTTTTCTAGACTATATTCTGCATATTGTAATCAAGTTACAGTTTCCAAAGGGACAACTGCAGAACACAATAACTATAATTGATAAAGATGCTGTGGCCTTAGTAGTTTTATTTATAAAAATCATAAGGCCACACATTACATATCAGGCTCTGATCTTTTCTGTGATTTTTTTCTAATTTTTGCTACATTGTACATTACCTAATTGATAAAGAAAAGTGAAAAAGTAACAGTTCTGCAAATCCTTGTCATAATTCAATAACCAAGTCATCTGAGATAGAAGATCACCTGAGAACACGTTGTAATGAAACAAAGAGGTACATATTCATATTGAGCTCCCAGTCTGTGCTGTTTGCGGGGCCATGCTTGGTGCTGCTGCTGCCGTTACCGCTACTGTCACTCCAATAGACTCCAACTCCCATGTTTCTGATTTGGCTGCAACACACAAGCAGCACCGTAGAAGACATTGAAATAAGTGAAAAGATGTAGCTTTCTTCTTTTCTCAAAGTCATCAACATACATTCACTTTGAGGTGATGTCCTTAGACTGCTTTACTTATACAGTAGTATAATTGTAGTTGAATAATGGTACTAAATACATAGAGTATGCTCTGGTGAATAGGATGTACTAACTTTCACCAGCAGCCAGCTCTCTGGTGAATGTCCAACCATGAGGTATCTCCACTTGTAGAGGCCTTGGTCAGACTTTGATACAGAAGGAATGATGATCTCTCCTTTGGTGTAACGTACCGAAGATGGACCCAGATGCAACACACAACTCCCATGATTAGTTTGTAATGTCCTTCTATTCCCACCACAGGACAATGGCCAAAAAGCCACAGACAGACAATAAAAAACACAGGGCAAAATCTCAGAGTCAGGTTCAGAAGGCTAGGTAGTTTACCGGGGAACAGGCAAGGAAGGAGAATCCAATTCAGGCTGAGTCAGCAACGGGAGATCCAAACAGTGAATGCGGGAAAGTCTGGCATGATAACAGCAAAGAACAATCTGGCAGTGAGTGTGTGGAAAATTGGACACTAAATAGTGACAGAGTCAATGACAATCAGATGTGTGTGCAGGTAAGCAGCAGGTGTGTGTGATTGTCCTGATTGCAGCGGTGCAGAGTGAAGCAGGGGCGTGGCAGAGTCAATGAATGACCTGTAACTGGTGGTGCAGGCTGTGATATTTGGTTCACTAAGGCACAACCAGAAGGCCATCTTTGGTGAACTCGGCCATTGTATAAGGGCTGTGACTACTCTGCTCACAGCAGAGTGTCACTCTGTCTCCCTCCGTCACAGGATAGAGAGGGCTCTCCAACATCACCTGATTAGCTGTACAAGACACATAGGAGAAAGGATCATCATTGCATGGTAGCGGATCATATAAATGATCATCTCTACAATGTCCCTGTCGATCTCAATAGAAGGTTGTGAAACAGGAACGGATTGTAACTCCACGTAAAAGTCCAGGTGATGTTCTCCCCGGATCCAGACTCACACCAGTACACCACAGTGTCAGCGGCGGTGTGGGTTCAGCTTTGACACGTGAGCGCCGACGCTTTCCACCAGGAGAGGGGGCACTCCAACGGGGCCTTGTCGTCCGTGCTGCTCCTCAGCCTCCATCCACCAGCGGAGGGGACACACCAATGGGGCCTTGTCGTCTGCACTGCTCCTCAGACTCCATCCACTAGGAGAGGGGGCACTCCGACGGGGCCTTGTCGTCTGCACTGCTCCTCAGACTCCATCCACTAGGAGAGGGGGCACTCCGACGGGGCCTTGTCGTCTGCACTGCTCCTCAGACTCCATCCACTAGGAGAGGGGGACAATTGGCCTTTCTCTGTATGTTTGTAATGAACTCCATCCATCAGGAGACACCAAAGTGGAACTGTTCTCACTGCAGGCAAGGACCACACCAGGCTGTGAATGCTGCTCCTCAACTCAGAGTAGCGGGTCCCCCCCCGCCTCAGTGCTCACTGAGACAATTGTAATTTCTCTGCATGTTTGTAATGAACTGTTTCATCGAGACTGTTCTCACTGCAGGCAAACCACACCATGTGTGTGTGTGTGTGTGTGTGTGTGTGTGTGTGTGTGTGTGTGTGTGTGTGTGTGTGTGTGTGTGTGTGTGTGTGTGTGTGTGTGTGTGTGTGTGTTTGCATTACAAATACAATGTAAACTTTGTTTTACAGCTGAGCCTTAACCTGACCCGGCTCAGCAGAGACCTGGCCAACGTCACAGGTAACACCGCTCCACTCAGTTTTACCCTCCAGAGAGCTGAAACTACTAAATGCACCAACTATTGGAACGTCTAGATCAGAGCATTGACTAAAGTAGTATTATTACAGTTTTTCACATTGCACACTCAAATTGGAACTTAAAATGCAATCACTAAAACCTGAAACCCATGTACTAAATCCTGCAACTGAAGTCTGCAACATTGCTAAAACAATTTCTGCTTTACACTCAGTTTTCAATTCTAAATCAGACTTTTAGCTAACACAACACGCAGTTCCCAGTTGACAAAACCCACTCCTCACGGGTGTAAACACTAGTTGCTTAATTCTTCACTTAGAAATCAGAGCTTTGGCACTATAGAAAAGGCCACAGGTGAGCTTTTTTTATTTTCTTGCAGAAAGCCCTTTATCTTACTGAATGTTTTTCCTGGTTGTCTCCTGTTGTGTATGTAAAGTGTGACATGCAAAACACAAGTGTTCCAAAATACTGCATTTTGGAAATACATGTACATTGAAATGTTTTTGTTACAGTATTGCCTTTGTGTGTGTTTATTCATATATATTTGAGTAGATATTCATTACTGTAACAATTATTTATTTTACAACAGGCTACAGTATAACACTGAAAATGCCAAAGGGATAAACCTACTGATAAGATGTTGATAGTAGTGTTTTGTGTTGAGCACATCGGTGTGTTGTTGGAAAGATCCATTCATTTGATCCGCGTGTGCGCCATTTTGATAAAACTGTTTTGAATCCAATGTTTCCTTTTGGTAGAGATTTGTAGAGTTTTGCATTTAGTTTTTGTGATTTTGTGTTTAGAGTTTTGAGAAAATGAGCCAAAGATTCAGAAAATGTGTGTAAACTATTGTGAAAAACTGTAATGTCTGTGTATGGTTGGTTTGGCTCAATCGTTTTTGCATGTCTTGAAAGTGGTCGTCAAATGTCTTAACCAATTCGATGAACGTATACGTTTTATCTGTTCTATAGGTAAAAGCTATTGGTAAAATGCAGTTGCAGATGACCTGTCGGTATTTGCAAGAGGGTCAGTGCATCGAGTTTTCACATTTCCTGCCATTTTTTATTTTATCTCAAAGCGGGCTCAAATGTTTCAAAAAGATGCTTTATATGGGACTTAAGAGTCATAACTAGTTATGATCTCATATCAAAGACTGGTGCGGTTTGTGTTAACTTTGCTGAAATAACACGTTAGCCACCAGTAAAAACCGCAAAGTATCTTACATGAATGAAATGCAATAGTTTGATATGGTTCTGAGCGCATCTCTGCCAGTGTGAACTTCTGCTGTTTCTGATGTAAACGGGATGTGTTTACAGTGCAGAAAGTCCACACGGACAACCAGCAACAGGAATGTCTGACAAACATGACCAAACTCAGGGCTAAAGGTCAGTTTTCAAGGGACACCATTGTAGGGTCGTGCATGCGGCCCAGGTTAAATTTAGTGACGTCATTACACACACACACACACACACACACACACACACACACACACACACACCACACACACACACACACACACACACACACACACACACACACACACACACACACACACACAAACACACACACACACACACACACACACACACACACACAGGGTGCCCTGATGGCTGGGAGCACCATTTCATTATACACAGGATAGGATGCTATAATATCCATTATGCCATATTCCAAGATGAGCACTTCAAAAGACAATATTTTAGAATGGACTTGGGTCGAGAGCAGATATGTCATTTGGGTTATCAAGTGGGCACCCTCCATTCCAAATGTTTCGTTAATTTGAGCCCACGACACCTCCAGAGGGCTTAACGGTGAGAAATGACGTCTCAGAGCCACCTCTATATCCGCTTTCAGCACGGCCAGATATTAAAAATAAAATAAAATTAAAGTTATTTATTAAACCGAGAGATATTCCTATACCTATCCCTAATTCCTATTCCTGCAGGCTTTCAATGCCAACTCTGCAGAGATACTTACCACCTGAAAAGAAGAAGATAATCTTTCCCTACTCTGTTACTGCAGGCTTAATATATGATGCTCTGCAGATATCCCTATACCCATCCCTATTCCCTATGCCTGCAGGCACTTTCTGCCAACTCTGCAGGGATACTTACCACCCGAAAAGAAGATAATCTTTCCCTACTCTCCTGCAGGCTTGAAAAATGACGCTCTGCAGGAAAGACTTGCCTTTCATACCTTTGTCCTGAGATTAAACCACTGTTTATGGTTTTTTAACATGATGTTCTTTACTTTGGTGCCCATATAGGATCCTTTCTTTTCAGCCACAGCCACTGGCTACTTCTTTCTGCTATAACTGATATAGCTTTTATGGTCTGGCGCAAATCTTTGCCGCAGATCCCCAACTCCTTAAGGAGTTTGGTAGATGATATTGCCACAAATCCACGGCATCAAACTTCCACAGGGCACACCTTTGTGCTCCAACCTCGCTGTTCTGGTTCAGCTGCTAATTTGCTGTAGCGGTGTTTCTTTCTTTCGTAAGCCTCTTCGATTGCTTCTTCCCACGGGACTGTTAGCTCTATAAAATAAACAATTTGCTTTGTGTTGGACCAGAGTAATAAATCCGGTCTTAAGTTGGTTGTTGCAATCTCCGATGGGACTCTCAGTTGTTGGCCGACATCAGCAAGCATTTTCCAATCACATGCTCTCCTCAGCTGCCCTGATCCACAATGGATCCTGTTACTTCTTCTCCACAGACAAGCTGACCTGGGATCAGAGTCAGTACGCCTGCATCTCTGATGGAGGTCACCTGGTTGTCAATGAGACTGAGAGGGAACAGGTGAGGAGATGTGTGACACAATCTACCTTATAGCTGCATGCTGGTCTGGAGGATGTGCTGCTACTCAACATGTCGTGCCCTCTGTTTCTCCCATGAGTCATTTCATCAAAGGTCAAAGGTTTCAAAGGTCAAAAGATGCGACAAGATGATATTTGAAGGAACAAATCGTGTCACTCTCTGCCCCATCCGTGTTTTTAGGAACAAATAATAGTTTTATGCACACACATAAACATGATTTGTGTTCTGAATCCATCCATTCCAATCACATGATCTATTTTCCCCTAGATCTAAATACTGGGACCAAGGTGAACGAAACAACTACGATAGTGAACAACCAGAGAACTGTGCCCGCACAACTAGTAATGATTTAATATCAAGATATTAATATTCATAAATGTTAAATGTGTTTCTTTCAATAAATAGGCTTTATTTTATGAACAGCGTATTTCTTCGTTATTAAAGTAAGGACTGAAAGATTTTAATGATAAAATAAATGAATTGCAAATCTGGACAGTAATGTAATGTTGCTAGTGTTGTTACTTGTAACAAGATGTTTCAATCCTTTTAAGTAAATTTAATGAAGCACATCTAAAGAAATATACACTTTTAGATAAAGCTTGTGTTTTCTGTATTTGCAGCGTGTTTCCCTATTGTGTTGTCTCAATTTGCAGCGCCTTTTCTAAATCTGCTTGTGTTTTGTCCACTTGTATGTGCTTTCATATGTTGAAGGTGCAGTTCCTAAAGTTGGCCTATCAGGGCCACCGTATTATTACCTTCCATACATTTTTAACTCTATCACACACACACACACACACACACAAACAACTGTTTATCTGAACTAATAATCATCAAATAACACTATAATAACACATTCAAAATTGACTAATACTTAACATGGAACTCGGTGACACATAAAGAATGATATTATTTTAGACTTTGCAAGTATAGACTGAGCCAATCCCCACAAAATGTAGGTAATCAGCACATTAATAAATCTATATCTCCGAATACAAAAAAAAATAGGTTGAATAGATGACACTCAAATAACGATGATGATACAGGTGTTGTTGAGACAGAGCTATTCTCCATACTGAGTAGGTGATAACTCTAGTCTTTGTCTTCAAGCATAATATTTTTAAGCATTGTTCCAATAGCTACATTTGATCTACAGGCCACGCAGCAAACACTAGTGTTTTATTTCTACCCAACATCCTTCACAAATCATTAGATAGCTTTGATATGTGGATAAAAACAAAACTAAATACTGTGATCAAGAGGTCAGTAATGCCATTGCAAAAACAAAACGTAACCTTATCATTGTTCTTACAAACATCTCATTGAAGGTTAGCTTGGTTAAGATGTTTATTTGAACCTATAATCATCAAATAACAGAAAACATACATTCAAAACGTACTAATAGTTAACATGGAACTGGATGACACAAATTATATCATACAGAAAATATCTTGGCAAGTATAGACTGAGCAAATCCCTACAATGATTTAGGTAATCAGGAAGTTAATAAATCTATATCTCCAAAAAAAAAAAAAAAAGACATTCCAATTATGTACTAATACATAATACTGGACGGCACTCAAAGAATGATATGATGATATCATATTTGTTTAGACTTTGTTTAGACTGAGCTATTCTCCATACCGAGTAAGTTAACCAGGAAGTTATGATTACATCTACATATCTAAAAATTGCAATATTTAATACAACTTACAGTTTACATTATGGTAAAGTTGTCTTTTTTAACAGTGGGAAAGAAAATATGTTTGTAGCTGTTACTTTAACAGTACTGCATATTTGTTCATAGTGGTAGCATGCACCAAACCACAATAACTTTCATCCACCTTATCATTATCTGTGCTGTCCTCATGCCAACTACTGGGTAGAGAGTCTACACCTCTAACCAGTGAAAAGGGTAAACAATTTCAGATAATAAAGCCCATTTAAATTGTGCATTTACATTTTGTATAATACCAAAGCAAGAACGAGGCTCCTTTGTGACTACTCTATTGTCCAGAGAAAAAGTGAGTAATTTAAGTTCCATTTCACTTTTCTGAGAGTGTAAGCAGTAACCCAGGCTAATATACAGAACGTCTCCATTCAGTCTGGATGACTAACAGGAGTGATGACCAGAGGAGCAGAGTTTTTACCACCATAATTATTACAGGGACCGAAGTAAGGGTAGAGAGTCTCAGTGAAAGTCTGTCCAGTGAAGGAGTAGATATGAGACCTGTTGTCCACATCATAGAAGGAGACCTGACCCCCCTCATAATCTACAAACACCCCCACCTTCTGGGGAGGAGGACTGAGGGAGAGACACACTGAGGGTTCTGCCAGCGCTTCATACTCTCCATCCCTCAGCCACACAGTCCAGTATCCATCATCTGGACTCAGTGTGATCTTCTCCTTCCTGTTGATGGACTCTCTGGCCACTCCTAAATCCCACCTGGTCTTGTCCTTCACCTGAACCTCATAGTAGAATCTACCTGAGGAAAATCCTTCCTTTCCAAGGACACAAGCAACAAGATCAAACCTCTTTGGGTTGTCATGGAGATTCTGACGTGTGTTTCCATGTTTCACTTGTTTCCCATCTTCAGACAGGAAGAGCTCGGGATGTGCTGTATCAGGATCCAGAGTCACGTCCACTGTGGAAAAACATACTACTGTAAATTGCTGGAAAACAACAAACAATTACAGTCCATTCCAAAATGTAAAGCACAGAAACATGTCAAAATATGAACTGTTTTACACCTGAAAGATCACTGGCCTAGTTCAAAACATTACCACTGTGAAAGTGCAGTTGGACATGACTAATTTCAGTGAGCGGATGTCAACACACAGTGCATGTTATGTAGAACTGTAAGCTCAAAACAAATCAACCTTCAATGTTCTACCACAATAAAACCAGCTGCTCATTAATAATTTATTATTGTCAAAACATTTTGTAATTGCACTTATAGGATAATACAAGAATATTACCAGCATTTCTCTGAATCATCTGCAGCTCTGTAGAAACAACAAAAAACAGTAAACGTTCACACAAGCATAAAGTTGTGTTCAGATGTTGCTATGGCAAAACTTAAAGAAATAATAGTAATGATAGCCTCACCAATCTCACACAACTTTTGGATTTCACAGTCAAGCATGTCTCTCAACTCAGTCAAGGTTTGTCTCCCCACTCCTGGACTGGAGTAAACTCTGACTTTAGACCGGTCCTTAGTGGTTTCCAGATTGCACAGGGATAAAATACTCTACAAGACACAAAATACAAATAGATTTAAAAGAACAGATATATAGCATGACACACTTCACTCTTGACATCTGAAAGAAACCATAAAAAGATAAACCTAACATGAAATAGATGAGGTTTGACATGATGTGACATTCTCTGACCAATTTCGTCACCTCAAGCAACATCAGTGTAGGACTTCACTATGACATTTTTCACCAACCTTTAGAAGGTGGAGATGGTCTTCAGTGAGAGAGAGCTGCTCCAGCTCAGTCCTTCTCATTTGTAGATCAGTGATTCCCTGTTTCATCTCATTAAGGAACTCCTCTGTGCTGGTTTGTGCAAATTTTTGTACTTTCTCAAAAGACTGCACCAGTAAAGTACGGACTTCTATGCGGTTCTTGACATCGTTTGCAGCGTCTTTCTGGAGCGTATGAATATATTTATTGACGGCAACTACTTAGATTTTGATTAAGTTAAACATAAATTCTAAATGGACACTGTCTTTCAACATTCTAGATTAACCTAATTAAATATAGCATCAATGTTACAATAACTTAATAAATTGTGCCCTACATTTAGAAACTAATTAAGGAGAAAATGTATGTGTCTTACTTTCCTATCGTTACTCTCAGTTTCCAAGGTAACCGTGTTGTGATCTTTGTGGTCCAAAACATTACACATCATACACACACACTCCTGGTCGGTCCTGCAGAACATCTCCAGAAGTCTCCCGTGCTTCTCACACACCCTCTCCTCCAGGTTCTCCACAGGTTCAATCAGCTGGTGTTTCTTCAACTGCTTCACTCTCTTGTGGGGTTCAAGGTGCTCCTCACAGTAGCTCACAATGCAGTCCAGACAGGACTTCACAGCTTTAAGCTGTCTCCCACTGCAAACATCACACAGCACCTCCACAGATTGACCTCCACCAGACAATCTGCTGCGTTTGAACTGGTCCACGACGTCCCTGAATGCCGTGTTCACACACAGCTCAGGTCTGCCGTCGAAGGCCTTCTTACATAAAGGACAGCGGAACACTTGGTGGTTGTCCCAGTAGGAGTTGATGCAGGTCTGGCAGAAGTTGTGGCCGCAGGGCGTGGAGACGGGGTCAGTGAAGACGTCCAGGCAGACAGAACACTCCAGCTGCTCCTCAGACAAACCAGTGCTACTGCAGGCCATTGCTGTAGAATAACAGGACACCATTTCAGCACTTTATCATGTGATGCGTCAGTGATGACGCATCACATCTTGTTACCGGTAAGTCATATTATTATTATTATTATTATTATTATCATTATTATTATTATTATTATTATTATTAGCCCCAATCATTCCATTCCAGTGCCCACTTGTCTTGGGTATTGCAGTCCACTGCGCTTACATACAGCTAAGAATTTTTCTGCCGCCCCCTCAAGCATGAAAAGTGGTTAGCTGATTTAAATTAAAACAAGCACAGTAGCACTAACACATACAAACCGAATGAAATTCTGATATGGCCAATCATATTGCAGTGTATTTGTATTTTCGGGGGGGGGTTCTGGTAAGGGGGGTGCATGCCTCTTTCCGGCGTGACCAGCAAAGTGTTGATACTTGATAGGTCCATTTGTGACGTTTCTCACTCTCTCTCTCAAGAAAAATTATTAAAGGGAGGGTTCAAACAACACAATAGCTAAAAAAGGTTTAAACAGTTAAGTTATTCCCCGTCACAACGAGAAATATGTGATTAAAAGGCAGTAACCTTACCTTTTAAATTCTCACGTTTGGTTTACTTTTTCCTGTCTAGTTATTATCCGCCACAACTGCCAAGTCTGTATGTTGACTAGCACAGAAGTGAGACGTTAGCAAGTCATCGGTTATAAAACATTTCTAAAAGACAAAAACTGTCTGACTGGGAGTTTAAGAAAAAAAACTTCATAAAGAGCAAAAACGCCTTATATTAAAGCTGGTCTTTTCCTGCATGTCTGTTCAGTCAACATTTTGGTCACTAGATGGCAGTATTCTAAAGGGTATGATTCGCCAGTATACACAAGGGTATGAATTCAGGGACGTCGTTCGCCTTGTTTTCTGAATAGCCCCGGATCGTTTTTTTTATGTAAGAAAAAAATAAAACATTGCCCATGATCTATTCATCTGTCATTCCAATCTCGCATAAACAATGTTATAGTGTTGATCAAAGACGCAAGTACGCTTTGTCCTGTGTGTGTGTGTAAAAGGCCCAGATCCACTTCACATTACTTGGCACACACGCATTTTGTTTGAGCACGAGAAAGAGCGAGAGAGAGAGAGAGAGAGAGAGAGAGAGAGAGAGAGCGAGAGCATCCTGGTTACAGCGCATGTTATTTTGGCATCTAGCTAGCTAACGAATTTAGAAGGACAACTATCAACACGAAAGATAATGCACCAAGGCCAGAGAAAGGCTGGGGGATTTGGAAGAGGAAAAGTTATCTCCTGTTGCTACAGCAGCAGATTAGTCAGGACGTGAGAGTGCCAGTCGAGTGTCATCCACAAGCTCAGGTTGGTGCAGTGGGCTCTAGCTACCTAGCTAGTCTAGCACAGTGCAGTGGTTCTCCAAAGCTTTTGACACAAGGCATTTGATTTTTCTATCTCGGCAACTGTTTTGTCGATTTAACATGTATTTTGGCATTATGGAACGTCATACCCTAAGCCATGTCAGCTTGCAGGGTTATCAAGACAGTAGACATAGTGTACGTCCATGTAGCTAAGTGATCGGTTCACATGTTATTTTCTTATTGTTTTTAATCTATGTTTTGTGCCCATGCATTAAAATCGATAGAGCGCACAATAGGCCTACAAGTTCTATGGTTGTAACGCTCATAGTTCAGTCTGGTTAGATATAAACTTATCTGGAACAAGTTATATAATAGCTGTTTACAGTAGCCCTATTGAAGTGTTGAAGAAATAAGGATGGTGGATCTAGTTGATCAGCTGACTGAGGTCCTGACTGACATCTTCAACCTGTCACTGGCCCAAGCAGCTGTCCCCACGTGCTTCAAATCCACCTCCATCGTGCCGGTGCCGAAACACTCCTCTGCAGCGAACCTAAATGACTTCCACCCTGTTGCATTCACCTCCACCATCATGAAGTGCTTCGAGAGGCTGGTCCTGGCTCATCTAAAATCCTGCCTACCACCCACACTGGACCCCTCCCACCCGCCTACCGTCAGAACAGGAGTACGGAGGACGCCATCTCCACAGCGCTACACTTCGCTCTCTCCCACTTGGATAACAACAACACCTATGTAAGAATGCTGTTCATTGACTTTAGTTCAGCATTCAACACCATCATCCCCTCCAAACTGATCACCAAACTTGGTGACCTTGGTATCAACCCCTCCCTCTGCAACTGGATATTAGACTTCCTAACCAACAGACCTCAGTATGTTAGGTTAGACAATCCCACCTCCTCAACCCTCATCCTGAGCACCGGCATCCCACAAGGCTGTGTGCTGAGTCCTCTCCTATACTCCCTCTTCACCCATGACTGCACTCCTGTACATGGCTCCAATACCATTATCAAGTTTGCAGACGACACAACGGTGGTTGGTCTCATAAATAACAACGACGAGAGCCTACAGGCAGGAGGTCCAGCACCTGACGGCGTGGTGCGCCGACAACAATCTGGCCCTCAACACCAAGAAGACCAAGGAGCTCATTGTGGACTTCAGAAAGACCAAAGGAAGCACGCACACCCCTATCTGCATCAATGGGACGGAGGTTGAGCGTGTCACCAGCTTCAAGTTTCTGGGCGTCCACATCTCCGAGGACCTCTCCTGGGCCCTCAACACTTCGACCCTGGTCAAGAAGGCTCACCAGCGACTCTTCTTCCTGAGGAGACTGAGGAAAGCCCATCTGTCTCCTCAGATTCTGGTGAACTTCTACCGCTGCACAATTGAAAGCATCCTCACCAACTGCATCACAGTTTGGTACGGCAGCTGTTCTGCCTCGGACCGGAAAACACTTCAGAGGGTGGTGAAAACCGCCCAACGCATCACCAGCACTCCACTCCCAGCAATTCAGACTGTTCAGCACAAGCACTGTCTGCGGAAGGCACGCAGCATCGCCAGGGACACCTCCCACCCCAGCCACAGACTGTTAACCCTCCTTCCCTCTGGGAGGCGCTACAGGAGCCTCCGTTCTAGGACCAGCAGGTTCAGGAACAGCTTTTTCCCCTCAGCTGTCACCTTGCTGAACTCTGCACCACGGTGACAGCCCCCCCCCGGATACCCCCACCTGGACCCCCCCCCCCCCCCCCCCCCCCCCCCCCCCCTCAACCTACTCCAATGACTTAACAATGACTTAACCATGCACTGCTGCACCCTGCTAATAATATATTTATACCGATCCACTGTTTATACCAATCCACTGTCTATACTGTTTATACTGATCCACTGTCTATACTGTTTATACTGATCCACTGTCTATACTGTTTATACTGTTTATACCGATCCACTGTCTATACTGTTTATACTGTTTATACTGATCCACTGTCTATACTGTTTATATATCGATCCACTGTCTATACTGTTTATACTGTTTATACCTCATGGCATTGTATTCATATTTATCTATTGTATTCATATTTATTCACTTATGTACATACACTTTACAGCATTTTACTGCTTTATTTGCACTTCTGGTTAGATGCTAACTGCATTTTGTTGTCTCAGTATGTGTACTCTGGGCAATGACAATAAAGTTGAATAAAGATAAAGATAGTTATGGATCTAGATCTTGTTTCGGAAATACATTTAGCTGTTAGGATGAATAGATGACATTGCATTACATTGTCATAAAATGCATTCTTAAAGCATGCCTTCATAATATCGCCCATTTCCCATAAACTAGTTTATTTCTACAATATGATTCTGGTAATTAATAGTGTGTTCAAATGCATGTGAACATATAAAATTAATTTAATACATGTGCATCATATAGAGCTTAGAGAACCAAAATAAAAATAAAACAAAATGTTGGTAGGTTAGCCATCGTATATGTCCGCCATTAAATTACAATGAAGCAGCACTGCCAATCTAGCAGCGGCGCCATAAGGACTACAAGAATGGGGGGTGCGAGACGGGGTGTTTTCTGAAAATATAAACCTTGGCCCAAAAAGTTACCAGCCTTAGCAATGCAAGATCCCGCGATTGTTGATTTTTGTCTTTCCATAACTTCGCATTAGTTTTGTGTATTCGGAAGAGGAATTGCCTCTATTAGCCATTAGAAACATGCAGCCTTCTTTAGTTACGTTTATCTTTGAATTGGTATAGGCACATTCAAATCTGCTGAGCAAGCTGGTTGGTTTGTTACACGAGAAATTGCAAGTATCATGAGGGGGCAAAATAAGAACAAGTGTAGGCCTACCTGTGCAAACCTGGACACATGCTTTGCCTCTAACGTTGTAGCAACCATACAGGTTGTATTAAATTGTTGGAATAAAAAAACTCCCTGCTGTCTGATTGGGTTAAAGTATAACGGTTTCTTACCTGAGCTTTGCCGGACTTCTTAACTGTTATTTATTTGTTTTTAACGAAAATTGCTAATGCTGGTCTTGACAACCGACGGGACAACGTAAGCTCGTCACCATAATGGTTTTACTTTCACTTCCGAATAAATGTTATAATAACTCCGCCTAACAGCAAGAGATTGAAACTTAACTATAAGTTAAGAAGGTTTAGCGCTATGCTTCGTGTTGTCTAGCTTCCCGTTGTCAGGTAATCTTTATCAATTTTCTTTCTGCGTTTTCCCAACAGTTTACGTCTACAACATATAAGAATAGGTGATAACTCTGTCTTCAAGCGTAATATTGTTAAGAATTATTCCAATACCTAAATTGACCTGTAGGTGTGGCAACGCAGCAAACACTTGGGTAGTGGGGTTTTTTCACCCAACATCCTTCACTAATCATTAGAGCTTTGATATATGGAGAATTTTTTTTTAAATGTGTGTAATCAAGAAATCAATAATTCCATTGTCCCCCTCCCCTCCCCTCCCCTCCCAAATGGGGGAAGAAAAAACATATCATTGTTTTTCGAATGTTTATTTGAACCAATAATCATCAAATAACAAAAACAACAAAAGACCTTTCAAATGGACAATGGAGCTGAGGAGACACAAAGAATGAAATGATTATATACAGACTTTGCAAGTATGGGCTGAGCCAATCCCCACAGTGATTTAGGTTATCAGGAAGTTAAAAAAAATATATATTTCTAAATACAAAAAAAAAAAACTTAATTGACCCTTTACTGATGAATTTGTCTGTCAGCAGTGGGAAAGAAAATAAGCAAAGCTTCGCTACAAACCACTATTACTTTCATCCACATTATCAGTGCTGTCCTAACGCTTACTAATGGGTTGAGAGTCTATAAGTCTAAACTGTCAAAAGGTAAACAACTTCAGATAATAAAACCCATCAAACATTATTTTCAAATAACTAATACGACAAGAGCAAGAGTATCTTCCTGTGCTTTCTCTATTGTCTAGCAAAAAAACCAAAGTGAGTAATTTGTTCCATTTCACTTTCCTGAGAGTGTAAGCAGGAATCTTCTGCTACTGTGAGTAACATAGGCTGATTTATAGAATGTCTCCATTCATTCTGGATGACTGAGAGGAGTGATGACCAGAGGAGCAGAGTTGTTACCATCCTTATTATTAAAGGGGCGTAAGAAAGGGTAGAGAGTCTCAGTGAATGTCTGTCCAGGGAAGGAGTAGATATGAGACCTGTTGCCCACATCATAATCAACCTTCATCCAGGTAGCTACTTTACACCTCAGCATTTACAGTAAAGAAAGGTAGAGAAAGAGAGAGAGAGAGAGAGAGAGAGAGAGAGAGAGAAGGTAGGGAGGGACACATATCAAAAGAAAAAGATAGAGAGAGAAAGAGAGAAGCAAACAAGGAAAGAAAGAGAAACACAACGTTATTGTTCTCATGCCAAGGGGATTTTCCCCCTTCTGAAGATGACTAACTGGCTGGCAACTTTGCTTTCCACCAATTAGAACTGGCCAAATATATATGCTGCAGATAGAGAGAGAAAGAGAGAAGCAAACAAGGAAAGAGAGAGAGAAACACAACGTTATTGTTCTCATGAAGGGTGGGTCATGACCGAAAGAACGAGTGCCAAGGGGATTTTCCCCCATTCTGAAGAGTTCAGACTAGCCGCTGCTTCTTTGCGTAGAAAGGAGCCAGTTGAGGTGGTTGGCAACTTTGCTTTCCACCAATTAGAACTGGCAAAATATATATACTGCAGATATTTTTTTGTGGATGGAGAGAAAATCTGGTAATGTTGATAAAAGTGTAAGCAGGAGATCATTAGAGAGATTTTCTGGGGAGAGAACACACAGGTTTGTTAACAGTTCGTATCACTTCAAAGCGACGCCACACACCATTTTATATGTCACTGTGAGACAATGAGTGTGCAGAAATAGCTACACTGAAGAAGATCGATTCTGCCCGAGAACAGACCAAAGCAACAAAAAGTCAGATGAAAATCTATACGTTATATATGTAGCATCCCAAATTGCATATACTACTTTAAGTATGTACTGCAGCTGCCTTTATGAATTAGTACTGTTGCGTGCGTTAGGCATACAATTGGGAAATATAGCTTTGTCATTATAACTTGAACTTTGACCCTTTTGCTCATACATCCATCGCAGCCAGAAAAAGCATTACAAAAAAAAGCATTTTGTTTCAAAGTGGAATCTTTCCTGGAATTGTGGTGCACACTGTGTATGTTTTTCTAAACACCACGCTATACTTTTAAACGTTGAATACTCCAAACCTAAATGAAAGAATAAACTTTAAGAATTATAATATTCTTATAATGTTCCATGTCTAATACCTTCTAAGTCTCATACATTATGAAAAAAACATTAAATTGTAGATTGCAAAGTATTTATTCCATATTAATAGTTAAGATGGAATTGTATACCAATAATGCCTTATGATTAGTAAGTAGCCTATGATAAGAAAAAAACAATTACAAAATGAAATAAAATTTACCAACCTTTATATTTTATACAAAAAAAAGCTTGAATCATGCTTTTTTAATGAACTTGTATTCATCAACAGAGTGAGAGAAAGTTACCAAGACAATATGTAGAATTCTAACAAAGATTTTAGAATGTACCAAACCAGTATCACTATTTCTATGTCGTCATGACCACCACCACTTCCTGTAAAATCGTAATGCTGACTACTTGACGGACGGAGACTCTCAATAGGAGTCGAATCAGTCTAGGATTTAACGTGAGACCTGTTGTCAAGATTACAGAAAACGACCCAATCACTGTGACCTCACAATATAAATGATTTCCACGGGGAGCACACAAGGCACGATACAGGGTTGTATTTGCATTAAATTCAAAAGTGTGAGTCGTTTGATTTCAGTTTAATTTGATTCTGCTATGTGTGGGAGGAATCCTCCGCTGTAGTCTGAGACCCAGACTGATATAGAAGGTCACCTTTCATTCTGGATGACTGACAAGAGTGATGACCAGAGGAGCAGAGTTTTTACCATCTTCATCAGTAGATGGGCAGAAGAAAGGGTAGAGAGTCTCAGTGAAAGTCTGGCCAGTGAAGGAGTAGATATGAGACCTGTTGTCCACATCATAGAAGGAGACCTGACCCCCCTCATAATCTACAAACACCCCCACCTTCTGGGGAGCAGGACTGAGGGAGAGACGCACTGAGGGGTTTGCCAGCGCTTTATACTCTCCATCCCTCAGCCACACAGTCCAGTATCCATACACTGTTCTCAGTTTGATCTTCCCCTTCCTGTTGATGGACTCTCTGGCCACTCCTAAAGTCCAGTGTGTCTTGTCCTTCACCTTCTCTACCCAGGACACAGGGCGTATCAAACCAACGCAGGTTGTCATGGAGCTTCTTGCGTTGTTCCTTCTGTAACTTGTTTCCCCATCTTCAGACAGGAAGAGACTGGGATTTGAAGTTTCAGTTCACATTGATTGTTCAATGTGATTGTTCTCATACATCAATTTCAGTATATATACAGATGTGCTGTATCAGGGTCCAGAGTCACGTCCACTGTGGATAAACATACTACTGTAAATTGCCTGAAAACCAATTAACAAGGAAAGTCTATTCCAAAATATATATGGCAAAAACATGCTACAAAGAATAAAATATATATTTTATTTTTATTGTTTTTACATGTACGTGTTTAACTCTGGTTTTGAAATGTGCTTTATAAAGAAAATGTTCTTACTTACTTACTACACTGTAAAACTGCAGTAGATTAGTACAATTGGAAAATTAGACTAATTTCAGTGAGTGTGTAAAGATTGGATATACGACAAGTGCATTTCAACACAGGTTTATGTAGAACCGTAAGCTCAAAACAAATGGAGGGAAATAACCCTTCAATCCTTCAATGTTCTCCCACCAACAACCCGACTGCTAATTGCAAATTTATTATTGTTTACGTTTGTGATAGCATTTATAGGATAATAAGAAAAATATTACCTGCATTTCTCTGAATCAACTGGAGCTCTGAAAAAAAAAAAAATAATAATTATTATATATATATATATATGTGTGTGTGTGTGTGTGTGTGTGTGTGTGTGTGTGTGTGTGTGTGTGTGTGTGTGTAGGTATCAGGAAAGCCTACACAACACATTTAAACAATTAATTATTTTATTGCCTCACCAATTTCACACAACTTTCCGATTTCACGGTTCAGGGTGATCCTCAGTTCTATGAAAGTTTTTGTTGGAGTCCTTGAATCTGGATCACCGTCAACCCTGATCTCAGACCAGTCCTTCATGGTTGGTGGATTACAGGGGGTTGTGAAATTCTACAGGGGACAATACACAGACATTGAGTTGAATATAATATAATGTCAGAACTAGTACTTGAAATGCCATTAAGATGCAAATATTTGTGTATCTGTAATATGTTCGCTCATTTTGATTGACAGTTGATATTAAAAGTCCCCTTCAGAAAATGAAAAGTACAATTAAATCCAATTCACACACAAAATATAGAATCATGAGAGGTTAATTTATACACTTCAATAATATTTACGAAAAACGTCTTTGAATAGAAGCACATTTACTGGACAACTGCTGCCAGAGTAGTTCGACCTTGCCTATATACTGTATATATATATATATATATATATATATATACAGTGCCTTGCAAAAGTATTCACCCCCCTTGGCATTTTTCATGTTTTGTTGCCTGACAACTTGGAATTAGAATGGATTGTTTGAAGGTTTGCATCATTTCATCCAGAGAACATGCCTACAACTTTGAAGATGTGATTTTTTTTTTATTGTGAAGCAAACAACAAATAGGACAAAATAACAGAAAACTTCAGCGTGCATAAATATTCACCCCCCTAAGGTCAGTACTTTGTACTTTTTGCCTTTTGCGGCAATTACAGCTGCAAGTCGCTTTGGATAAGTCTCAATGAGCTTGCCACATCTTGCCACTGGGATTTTTGCCCATTCCTCAAGGCAAAACTGCTCCAGCTCCTTCATGTTGGATGGTTTCCGCTTGTGAACAGCAATCTTCAAGTCTGACCACAGATTCTCAATTGGATTGAGATCTGGGCTTTGACTAGGCCATTCCAACACATTTAAATGTTTCCCCTTAAACCACTCGAGTGTCGCTTTAGCAGTATGCTTCGGGTCATTGTCCTGCTGGAAGGTGAACCTCCGTCCCAGTCTCAAATCACAGGCAGACTGAAACAGGTTTTGCTCAAGAATATCCCTGTATTTAGCACCATCCATCTTTCCCTCGACTCGAATCAGTTTCCCAGTCCCTGCTGCTGAAAAACATCCCCACAGCATGATGCTGCCACCACCATGTTTCACTGTGGGGATGGTGTTCTTGGGGTGATGGGATGTGTTGGGTTTGCGCCAGACATAGCGTTTTCCTTGGTGGCCGAAACGTTCAATTTTAGTCTCATCTGACCAGAGCACCTTCCTCCATACATTTGGGGAGTCGTCCACATGCCTTTTTGCAAACTCAAAACGTGCCATCTTATTTTTAACACTAAGTAATGGCTTTTTTCTGGCCACTCTTCCATAAAGCCCAGCTCCATGGAGTGTACGGCCTATTGTGGTCCCATGCGCAGATACACCAGTCTCTGCTGTGGAACTCTGCAGCTCCTTTAGGGTTACCTTTGGTGTCTGTGCTACCTCTCTGATTAATGCCCTCCTTGCCTGGTCTGTGAGTTTTGGTGGGTGGCCCTCCCTTGGCAGGTTTGTTGTGGTACCATGTTCTTTCCATTTGAAGATGATGGATTTGATGGTGCTCCGGGGATCATCAAAGATTTGGATATTTTTTTATAACCCAACCCTGACTAGTACTTCTCAACAACTTTATCCTTGACTTGTTTGGAGAGCTCATTCGTCTTCATGGTGTGATGCCTCTTGCTTAGTGGTGTTGCAGCCTCTGGGACCTTTCAGAAAAGGTGTGTTTATACTGACAGATCATGTGACACTTAGATTACACACAGGTGGACTTCATTTCACTAATTATGTTACTTCTGAAGGTAATTGGTTGCACCAGAACTTTTGAGGGGCTTCATAGCAAAGGGGGTGAATACATATGCACATGCCAATTTCCAGATTTTTATTTAAAAAAAAAATGTTTTATATATTTTTTTTTCTCATTTCACTTCACCAATTTAGACTATTTTGTGCAGATCCATCACATAAAATTCAGATTAAAAAAACATTTAAATTACAGGTTGTAATGTAACAAAATAAGTAACTAGCCAAGGGGGGTGAATACTTTTGCAAGGCACTGTATATATATACAGAGTTCCAAATGCCTCTGGAAGCAACATCAGCACAAGAACTGTGCGTTGGGAGCTTCATGAAATGGGTTTCCATGGCTGAGCAGCTGCACACAAGCCTAAGATCACTATGCGCAATGCCAAGCGTCGGCTGGAGTGGTGTGAAGCTCACCGCGGCTGGACTCTGGAATAGTGGAAACGCATTCTCTGGGGTGATGAATCACGCTTCACTATCTGGCAGTCTGAAGGACGAATCTGGGTTTGGCGGATGCCAGGAGAACACTACCTACCAGAATGCATAGTGCCTACTGTAAAGTTTGATGGAGGAGGGATAATGGTCTGGGGCTTTTTTTCAGGGTTTGGGCTACGCCCCTTAGTTCCCGTGAAGGGTAATGTTAATGCTACAGCATACAGTACAAAGACATTTTAGACAATTGTGTGCTACCAACTTTGTGGCAACAGTTTGGGGAAGGCCCTTTCCTGTTCCAACATGACTGTGCTCCTGGGCACAAAGCAAGGTCCATAAAGACATGGTTTGACGAGTTTGCTGTGGAGGAACTCAAGTGGCCTGCACAGAGCCCTGACCTTAACCCCATTGAACACCAATGGGATGAATTGGAACGCCGATTGCGAGCCAGGCCTTCTCGTCCAACAACAGTGCCCGACCTCACAAATGCTCTATTGGCTGAATGGGCACAAATTCCCACAGACACACTCCAAAATCTTGTGGAAGCCTTCCCAGAAGAGTGGAAGCTGTTATAGCCGCAAAGGAGGGGCCAACTCCATATTAATGTCCATGGTTTTGGAATGGGATGTCCAACAAGCTCGTGTAGGTGTGATGGTCAGGTGTCCACATACTTTTGGCCATATATATATATAAAATGAACATCACAACAGGCTGTGATTCAGAGCGGCTTTTAAAGTTGGGTAGATGTGTTAGAGGTGAACTTGAGAAAATACACTAGGCACAGATTTCACTTATTCATGTTGTTGGTACAATCAATGTCATAAAACAATGCTAGGCAAAGAAATGTTCTAAATCTGACATTCTGCGCCCTTTAAAACAGTTCAATGTGCCAGCCAATCTAGTACTATTTCCCAAAAATATCTTTATAGAAACACAATCACCGACCTTAAGCAGGAGGAGATGGTCCTCAGTACATGAGAGCTGCTCCAGGTGATTCCCTTTCTTTTGTAGATCAGCGATTCCATGTTTTAATTTTTTAATTATCTCCTCTGTCTTGCTTTGCGTAGATTTTTAGATTTTTTCAATCACTGCATGAAGACCCGCCTGGCTTTCCTCAATGCACTGCACCAGTCCAGTGAAGACTTGATTGCTGAGCTTGATGTCCTTGGCAGCATTTTTCTTGTCCAAAAATAATTTATTAATTGTTTCTATTTGGTTACTTTGTTTATTTTATTCAACCATTTGTATTATTATAATGATTATAATATACAGTATATGATGTTGATTGTTATTAAGTAATTTACATTATTATGATGAAGATTATATTTTTAACCATTGTTTGCTTACATTACTGAGATCTGCTGATTGTTGGACGTCTTGGACGTTTTCCTCCTGTCTTTGGATCGTGTGACAAATCTCTAACACCATTATATCTAAACACACCTATAGTGACACAATATACTCTAAATTTGTCCTGGTACATAAATAGCTGCAGTTCACAATTAATTAAAACAACTAAGGGGTGAACACATTTTAAGTATAAAATGCCATAAATATTAAACAATCATTGTGTAAAGAAATTACACAATTAAATAGAACTGCAAGCAGTGTATGCGGTGGCTGGCTATGAAAAAATAATTACAGAAAAAAATAACATTAAGAAGAACAAATAAATAAATCGAAAATAGCATAAAAAAAGACGAAAAAAGAAAGAAAGAACTCTCACCAAATGGATGAGGTTACACACCCACCAACCTACACCACTTTCAGTATACTAAATATTAGTGCAGTTTTCAAAACATAATCTGTTACCAAACTATACGCACCACCAGCACTCGGACAGTGTTCTTTTGTTTTGTTTTTTCTAGTCCAAAGCGGCAAGCCAAACAGAGCAAAGCCGCAATCCAATTGAAACATTCGAGAAAGTTGTATTCCTATGTTGATTTTTTAATGGTTGGTGTAAGGGTTAGAAGTTATGAAACTGGGGAAATGGCTGTAAACAGTCATTTTTCTTCAAGTACAAAGACGAATAAATGACTAGGCTTTCTGACAAGTTGCCATCCCTGCAGTAACAAATGTTGATATGCACTGGGTTAATTTTAGATTAGCAAAATTAGGCTGTTCATGCACTGTATCTTCATAGTTTCTTGTCGTTTTGTTTAAAATGTTTGTTTAAAACAGTTCACTTTGATGGAAACCCAAAAGTCACCGTCACACACCAAAAGTAATTTAAAGATAGTGTGCAATAATCAAAAGA
Organism: Galaxias olidus; assembly: GCA_026901105.3. Lineage (NCBI taxonomy): Eukaryota > Metazoa > Chordata > Actinopteri > Galaxiiformes > Galaxiidae > Galaxias > Galaxias olidus. The sequence goes on from JAPMUY010004260.1 coordinate 23,672, forward strand.
AACTCGCCCGCTGCTGTCTATGAAATGATCTAATAAATTATAATTGTAAACTTTAAACATTTATAAAAGATTCAGTTTCCAAGGTAAATTTTTAAAACTTCAAAAATGAGATGGGAATATCAACACAAATAATTTTTAAAAGTATGATTAAATTGGTCAAATATTGAAGTAGTTAAAAATAGAAATAGAAATTGAAGCAATGTGAGCAAAATTATTAATGTATCGACAAGCTTGGTTTTGTCTTGAAATTACACCATCTGAGGATGATATACAGCAATTTTGGTGTAATTTGGCCATACAGTCTCAGAGAAGTTGTTTCAAATAGTTCAAGTGTCAGTGTCAAATCCACCCAAAAACAACTAAACTAAAATATTTATTAAAAATTCAGTTTTCAAGATAGACTTATGAGATTTTACGAACTTCACTGCATCAGTCTTGGAATTTATATATGTTTTGAATGCAAATTGTTTAATCAACCAGTTAGATGTGACAAAGTGAATATACAGTAGTGTTTACAGTAATACATTTTGATGCGCTGTGAGCTCAATTATGACTGTATCACCAAGCTTGGTTTTGTGTTGAAAGTAGACCATCTGAGGATGGTTTACAGTGATTTTGAGGTAATTTGGTCCTACATTCTTGGAAACTAAACTAAACTCGGCTATTACTAAACAAATCAGTTTTCAAGGTACATTTTTTTTTACTTTAAATTGTGATGTGAATCATAAGACAGTAAATTGGTTCAATATTGAGGCAGTTACAAATAGAAATGTACACTACTCTTTACAGTAATACATTTTGATTCATCGTGAGCTCAATGTTTTAGACATCATAAATCCCCAGCTTGTTTCTATAGTAGAAGATCTGAGGAGAATATTTGAGACATTTGATGTTGAGTATCTTAAGATACTATTCTGTAATTTGATGATGATGTGATTTGGATATAGAGTTTTGGACTTGGACCCTTTGGGTATGCCACCAGTTTTTGAAAAAAAAAGTTGCATCTCACTGCAATGGACCACTTCTTTTGAGATTTGAAGAATTGAGAGCTGTAGCCCTAATAGCGTATTTTTTTGTGATTTTTTTGAAAACTTTGAAATTTAAACTGCTACTATAGCACCACCAACAGGTACTTTTCTCTCTTTATACAAAGTTAATGGACTCTGTCATAAATTCACATGGTCTGTCTTATCACTGCTATGTGGGTGGCACTCAACAAATGTCCTCCTTCACTCCCTCTGACATCCAGGCGGTGCAACTCTTATCGTTATGCCTAACTGATTTCTCAGCATGAATGGCAGTTCACCACCTGAAGCTCAGCAGTGACAAAACAGAACTCCTTTTCATCCCCTGGAAGTCCAGCCTGTTCCAAGACCTAACCATCGCCGTCGATAACACTGTGGTCTCCTCTTCTAGTACGGCAAAGAACCTGGGGGTCACCCTGGACGACCAGCTGTCCCTCTCAGTTAACATTGCGGCAGTAATGCGCTCCTGCAGACTCCTTCTCTACATCAGGAGGATTATGGACCTTCCTTACAAGAGAGGCTGTGCAGGTCATAGTCCAGGCCCTTGTCATCTGCAACTCTCTCTTGGCTGGGTTGACTGCGAGTGCCATCAAACCCCTTCAGCTCATCCAGAACGCAGCTGTTTTTCTGGTCTTCAACCTCTCTAAGTTCACTCACAGCACTCCTCTGCTCCACACACTACAGCACGCATCAAATTCAAGTCACTTGTCCTAGCCTATGTTCCGGCGATGACCGTAACTGCACCCCCCTACCTAAAGTCGATGCTCAGGCCCTACACCCCATCCTGACCACTGCTCTTTGCCACTGGATGTCGCCTTGATGTCCCCTCACTCCGTGGAAAGGGCAGCCTCGCACCTCGTTCACGACTTTTCTATGTCCCTCAGTGGTGAAATGACCTCCCCACAAACATTAGGACCGCAACGTCTTTGTACACTTTCCGCCGAAACTTAAAGACTCACTTGTTTCGACTCACATTTAACATTGCATCTACCATGCACTTCTACTAGATATACTTAGTAACTGTTTCTACTCAGAAATTGTTTGTAGTCGGTTTGCTATGGTTCTGTTTTGTATCCTGATGTTTAATGTAGCACTTGCTTAGCTCTTATCTAGATGATTAGGACAGGGATGCACTTATTTTATCTACCTGACTTGTAGTTTTTTTTACTATCTCTTGTTGTATGCACTATTTTTCGTAAGTTACTTTGGATAAAAGTGTCCGCTAAATGACTGTAATGTAAGGTATAATGAGATGGGGTGTGGTTTTGAGTGGACCTGGAGATGTGCGGATATTTTGGTGCATTTTTAACCATGGATAGATGGATATTTGGGGGAATAACAATAATAATAATAAAAATAATAATAATAATAATAATAATAATAATAACAATAATAATAATTATTATTATTATAATAATAACATTTACGATAGGTGTAGCAGCCGGTCACCTAATTAAGCACTTAATTAGTACTTCAATGAAATAATAATAATTTTATATTTAAAAAATAACAATTAATCACAGAATAATTCCCCTTTTTTAACTAAATGGTATTCGACGCAAATATAATATAAAACATGAAATAAAAGTGTCTGACCTTCCTCTCCTTGCTCTCTGTCTCCAAGGTAACCGTGTCGTGATCCTTGTGATCTAAATCATTACAAGTCATACACACACACTCCTGGTCGGTCCTGCAGAACATCTCCAGAGGTCTCCCGTGCTTCTCACACACCCTCTCCTCCAGGTTCTCCACAGGTTCAATCAGCTGGTGTTTCTTCAACTGCTTCACTCTCTTGTGGGGTTCAAGGTGCTCTTCACAGTAGCTCACAATGCAGTCCAGACAGGACTTCACAGCTTTAAGCTGTCTACCACTGCAAACATCACACAGCACCTCCACAGATTGACCTCCACCAGACAATCTGCCGTGTTCGAACTGATCCACAACGTCCCTGAATGCCGTGTTCACACACAGCTCAGGTCTGCCGTCGAAGGTCTTCTTACATAACGGACAGCGGAACACTTGGCGGTTGTCCCAGTAGGAGTTGATGCAGGTCCGGCAGAAGTTGTGGCCGCAGGGCGTGGAGACGGGGTCAGTGAAGACGTCCAGGCAGACAGAACACTCCAGCTGCTCCTCAGACAAACCAGTGCTACTGCAGGCCATACCTGTAGAAACACAGAACAAAACGCATCCCTCATTTTAAACATGTAAACATACAGTACGTTACATACCATTTTACCAGACCCGTCAAACCGGTCTGGTCATGGGTACTTTTTATCTGGTTTTGTTTGTCTTTACCTGTCTGTTGTTGTCATAACTCGGTGGCTTAGTAATTAGATATAACTTTTACACAACCCCAGGTAATTTGTATTACCTTTATTCAACACACATATTAAAAGGTGTTTCATAAGACTTAGCAGTTTCTAGTTTAATAGTTGCTCCTCAGACCAACCAATACTACTACATGCCATACCTATACAAACAAAATGTATCTTGTGATCAACTATTCATATCAAAAGAAAACCTTGTTTTGCACATTTGCAGATCAGCGATGACATGCTTAATAGGGCACTGCTGGAGAAGAGACCTAGTCTCAGTCAGTTACCTCTGTAGAAATCAATAAAAGAAAAAAACTGGACCAGGAAGTTGTTGATTTTCAATCAAGCGGTCGACTTCACATTCATAATAATACATTTTATTAAATCCTTAAATTAAATAAATTAATTATTAAATCTCAAAGCGTTATAACCAATATTAAGATACGTATTAATATATGTGTTTTTGTTGAAAACTAGATGAGAGGAATTAAAAGTAAAATAACTTAAAAACACAGCCAGCTTTTGGCTTTGTTAAATATAAAAGTGATTAGGCCTATCATAGTTCTTAAAGGGTTAATAAATGAACTGAATTAAGAGGCTGTCCATAAGATTAAGATGACAATCATCATATTCCTTAAAATGGTCTTACAATTCCTGGCGCTGATTGATATTTTGAGAAAAGCATAACATTTTCCTCTGTATGCAATTTAAGACCATCCATGGCTGCAAAAGAACTTAAAACCACCAAAAAATGCAATTCGAACCCGGCTAAATTCAAGAATGAAGTATCAAAGACAAAAACCCCTGTCCCTTTCTTTCTAAAAAGACTAACTGTCCCACACACATTTCTTACCTGAACTTGGATGTACTTCTTGACGTCGGTTACATCGGTTTTAACAGACTTTAAGATTCAGATTTTGCTAACCGACGATGACAAGACAAGTCCAGATTCATGAGACAATAAGATTATACTTTCACTTTAGAAAAAAACAATGGCATGAAGAACAAACAATTCTCATGCCAGCAGAGAATGAAACTTAGTGAATGTAAGTGTCATTAAAATACTTTGTTGATAAAAATCAGTTAAAAGGTTAAAAACGAGTGAGTAAATAATTGTTAAAATGTTAAATAAGCCAAAATATTATAATTTAGAAATTTATTATTTATGTTGTTAAAATATGCCTTTGGCTAAGTATTCCATGCCTTTATATGCTTATTTGAACGTTTGAATACATGTATTTTGTTTTTTGGCGGCTACTGTAACACTGTCATCGCGAGATTTGATAAGGGTATAAATGAGAACTGTGCAGTACGATGCCCGCGAATTTCCCTCATGCTACGAGAAGAAGGCACCTTTTGGGCAGCTAAACAAGTCATCTAGCTTGCCAATATCACAAGAAAAGATGAACTTTAATGGACTCTAGCAACTCACAGAACTCCGACGTGACAGGCGGCAACGAGGTAGTTGTTGTATTAGCTTGAAATTACTGTGTAATAAGCCGTGCAAATGTTCATTGTGTTTATGTGTATTCTGTAGTTCTCACGGCGTTCGGCATTCGGCGCAAAGGCATGAAGTGTCATAAGGATGCAATGCAACTCAAACCACTGTCAAAAGAAAATAAAGAGCCCGTTTCCGAGAAACCTGTGCCTGTGTTGTCACTAAGGAGCTACAGTGAGAACTCGACCTGCTCAGCACGGGTGGGAAGACCAAAAGACGACAATAGTGACGGTCCGGAGGTGCGACACTAGATGGCGCCAGACTCAAGTTCATCGCACACCAAAGGCCAAGAAGGAAATCCATAAGGTTTATAGCAAAGAAGTCAAGTAGCAACAAGCAAGAGACTGTGTTTTATGAAAATTAAGAGTGGTTTAAGTCAAGTTTAAAGGGCCACTAAAGTAATTTCATTCATCCGTATATTTAAGCTACTTGTTTATTGCATTTATTGCATTTATACAAAGGTTTTTTTTTTATTGTTGTCATTAAGATTTTGTGCATCTTGACAAATGTTTAAGTAATTTTGTGGTTTAAAGGGAACCTTTACATGTTAATGTAACATTGCTGTATACCAAGTTTCAAGTTAACTACAGCTAAAGGTTACACATAGTCAGACACAGTAAAACCTTACTCACGCTAAAGTTACACACATAAGTCAACCCCAAGATGTCTGACATAGCCAAGTCATCTGCTCAAGCTGACGCAAAGGACATCGAACCCGAAGCAGAAAGGGTTCGTAAAAGCGAAAGAGCACGAACACTAACCGAAAAGAGCTTAAAGAGGACAGGCTCAAAACCTTACAGCGTAAATACAGGATGCTTTATGAAAAATTGAAGTATCACGCTAAAATAAGCAAAGAAATATTAACTGATGAAGCTTCCAAGGAAGAGCTAAATGAGTTAATAGAGAGCATAAAGACTGCTTGCAATGATGTACTAGTCATGTACGAAGAGATTCGTCGAGTACATGCTCCTGACACAGAACTGAGGCGAAAAGTTGATTCATGCTCGTCACTCACAGAGTTTATAATGCAAAAGGCACATAAACGACTGAAAGGGCAGGAAAGGGAAGAGGACGAAGAGCCATGGCCAGATATTGGGTCAAGTTTAGGATCACAAGGTTCCATGTTAAAGTCAGTATCACAAGGGTCAAAAGGTAACTCAGTTCGCTCAAGTGCCCAGTCAATGAAAAGGATGGAAGCAGCAGCTGAAGCGGCGTCTCAAGAAGTCTTGGCAGTTTTGGAGGAACGAGAAAGGCAAGCAGCAGAACTACAAAAACTGGAAGTTGAAAGCAAACAACGTCAAGTGCAATTCGAATTTGAAAATCTAGCTAGACAACAAGCAATGGAAGAACAGCGTAGACAAATTGAGCGTTTAGAAGAGGTCAAAAAACTAAACGCAGCAAAGGCTCGAATAAAGGTCTATGATGACGCTGAAGAGCAATTTGAATGCACTAGCGTGCCCTACAGTAACAAACTGGTGAGAGAACCCAAAAACATCCCCATTACTCCACTCACTCCCTTTCTCACTTCAGATACAGTCCTTCATGCTACTACTTCTGCATACATCCCACACATTTCAACATTTACACCTCAAACACTGCGAGCTTCAAGTCCACCATTCATACCACAAGCTCCAACAGTCTCACCAGCTGTAACTCAGCTACAGCAAAGCCCTGATTTAGTTGG
>JAPMUY010004261.1:0-30252 GCA_026901105.3 Galaxias olidus
AACTTCTTTCTCTTAATCTCTGTCATCTCTGTCTCTTGTTGAAGATTATTTTCTAATATCTGATCTATCATAGGACTATGTTTCACACTATCATACCATCATTACAGTGATGCATGCATGATTCATTGATACAATTATTTTAATATTTTAATAAAAAGTCTTTTTGATCATAAATATGGTTTTCCTAACTGTTTTTACTGAGTAGATAAAGTACACTATTGACATCCTGATAATTAATGAATTAACACCTATAATATTAATAGAAAGAAATTGACACAAAATATAATATTTAAAATGTTACATGTTTTATTGATGAGGGAAGCCTTGTAAGGAATATCACCATATATTTATAATATATTTTGTTGAAACAAGTGATGTCTTGGTTGAAACTGACTCCCTCTCATAGACTGTATTAGCTAGATCTATTGATGATACTTAATAGGGGGGTTGACTGACTGGGGAACTGAACAACATTAGTCTGGGAAGCAGACTTCACTTCACTTGGTTTGGCATCATCTCTAGAGGTTCAGCTCTCTCACTGGTCTTCTAGACTGAACCTGGGCTGGGAAGCAGCCAGCAGACACAGCTCTGGACTCTGGAGAACCTTCAGACTGGGACTTTTAATGGGCCTGTGTTTGTATGATGTACTTCAGGTCCCATCATGCAGTGCTGGACTGATTAGTAATAGATTTACATCATTACTGTTAGTCTGGGGGTGAATATTACTGATCTAATGAACGATATTTCCATGGTATTGTTATGTAATTTAAGCTGCTTCAATGAGCTTGTCTAGAATTATGAAGATTATATTTTGGTATGAAGGAAAGGTGTGTTTAAACCTGATGCTGAAACAGATTGAATTGGGTTTAAAAATACACATGCTTTGTTTATATGTTACTGGTTAAGTTGCCTGATCCACATACGGTACTCAAATGTACGAGTGAAAGCTCTGTGAAAGCTCTGTGAAAGCTCTGTGAAAGCTCTGTATGTTTAGATGGGGGCAATAAAGACAACAACATTAAGAAAGATAAAAACAATAATAAAATAATGATGATCATGATTACTACGACGATGAGGATGATGATGATGATGATGATCATGATGATGATGACGAAGAGTATTACTATGATTATAATAGGTTCTTAAATTTGAGTTATCCTGAACAGGTCAAATATAAATAAAGGTTAAAGGTTAGAGTCATACTCTATCTACACTTTATAAAGATGTTAAACTTTCACAATGCACTGTCTGAATGCAAAAAAATAAAATAAGAGACATTCTGAAAATACAGAATGAAAAAAAAACGGCAAGAAAATAGTTTAATTGAAGTAATACCTGTTTATATTGTTAAAATAATACATTAGTGTTTCTATTAGTTGCATAATTTTGTTTTGATGTTAACGTTCAGTCAAAGTTGAACAATCACAGAGTCTATAAATCAATGTGAACAGTCTAACATTTTAACCATGCATAAATGTAATAGTTTTCTAAATGTTTTTTATTAAATAAGTACATGTATGTAACTAAGAATGTTTATAAGGCATGAATAATTCTCCTGATGATTTTAGTGTTTAGTTTGAGTGAAGTTGAGTTCCAACCTGTAATGTTAGTGAGCAGCTGTTGAGTCAGATCAGTTCCTCTCCAGCTGAGAGAGGTTTTTGTACGACGCTCTAACACTGTGTGAACGGATAGCTGTTACTCTGCTGACAGTAGTAAACTCCTGCATCTTCAGCCTGGACTCCACTGATGGTCAGAGAGTAATGAGTATAAGGAGACGATCCTGTCCCCCTAAAACGATCTGGAATCCCGGACTGACGGGTGGTTCCAAAATAAATAAGGAGTTTAGGAGCTGCTCCAGGTTTCTGCAGGTACCAGTGGAGGTTGCTACCAGTACTTGAACTGGCTGTACAGCTGATGGTGACAGTCTCTCCTGGAGCAACAGACTGAAATTCAGGAGACTGAGTCAGGATTATATCTCCTGAAGATCCTGATGAATAAAACAATATAAATGGAAAACATCATCAATAAACATTTTAACATAATTTGAAACGGCAAAGGAAAAAGTAATGCTTTCCCAAAACATTACCAGAGAAACATTTTTAAATGTTAGACTAGTTCTGAAAGACTTAATTTATCAGTACATATGATATTGTTTAACATCATCTGAACTACAGTGTAGAAGAGTCTCACCCTGAACCAGCAGCCCCAGAGTCGCCAGCAGTAGAACCAGTGATGACATCATCATTGTGCTGCCTGTCTGTGTATCTGTGTCTCTGAAAGGACTGAACAGCCACTGATCAACACTGGCCTCTTAAACTGAGTGGAGCAGGGAGGCAGGACAGACATACAGTATGCAAACATGGAGCAGGGAAGCAGGACAGACATACAGTATGCAAACACACTTCTTTCAAACACACACACACACACACACACACACACACACACACACACACACATATTCATTTACATTCACTCACTCATGCATTACAGAGTTTTAAATAGTTTTTCAGCTCGAACTTAGTGATTGCAGTATAATGTAATGATACATAATCTATCATATTTCTTGAGTTAAAAGCTTTTTGAGGCACAGAGAACAATCAGACATGGATCCAGTGAATATATTAAAACGTTATTAGAGCACATACAGTATCCTGATACAATAATTAATACCTTATAATTAAAACATATTTGTAAATATAAATGCCCAAAAGATATTCAGAAGTTGATCCAATGAAGCTCAATGTATAGATCTGGACCACCATTGTGGTTGTCATACTATTTTCATGAGGACAATTCAGTTTACAAACATAGGCACTGCAGCAGTGTCATCCAGGTGTCTGACCCAAATCTAAGTTTGTAATGAGGAGTTAACACCTCATGAACTGCTGGCTGATGTGTCTATGCTAAAAGATCAGTAACTGGACTCAGTGGCCTCTATCGTCCTCCAGTAGTGGGATAATGTAAACACTGGATTTAGAGATTCCTTGAAAACGTTTTATTATGCGCCTAAGGTGAGGGTGGTGTTGGTTTAAAGACTGCTATCTTTACTTGACCTGAAACATTTCTTGCCAAAGTAAACTGAATTTGAGATTGCTTGTTGCTGCTATAACCTACTATATTTCTAAGCAGCCATTTTGGTGGCATGGTTCATGTTGTCATGCAACAACGTGTGGTGTCTTGGTCTCTGATAGGCAGCAGAATCTAAACACTGACACCAATGTTAACACCAAGGCTCAAGTCCAAGTGAAGTCACGAGTCATCGGTGTTAATGTCCAAGTCGAGTTGAGAGTCTTTTTTGATTTTCTCAAGTGGAGTCTGAAGTCATCAAATCTGTGGCTATGGTCGAATTCTCTATTTTGCTTAGGAAGGTTTCTAACTGGGTTAAATGACCTGGAAGTATCTAAGTGGCAACCATGATAAGTACTGGTCAAATTCTCTTAAGTGCTAAGGAAAGGTGCTTCAATGACTCCTTACTTGTGTACTTTAGCATACACTGGACCATCCTTTATGAAAGGAAAGAAGTTAAGGCCGCCCCACAATTCCTTGTGGCAGCAATATTTAAAGTGACACCATTCAGCCATTGATCGACATGACCGACAGGCATGCAGAACATTTAGACGAGTTGTTTATTAAACATTTTCCATCTTATGTTATGCCCTTGTTAACACCCTGTGGCTTGGACTGGTAGACTCAATTTGCACAACTCACTCCATGGGTAAGTAACGAAAAATTATATTTATTCTTTACAAAAGGTCGCTTGAACAAAGAAAAAGGACTCACGTGGAGGATCGAAAAAACCAAACTATAACTTAAATAACTAGATTCAAGTTTCTAGTAAATCGACGGTGTAGACACAACCAATGCTATAGAGAAACTTGACGAACTGGCAACAAGCCACGGGAGACAAGGCCTGATATACACAAGGGGTAATTGAAGACAGGTGACAACAATCAGGGACATGACATGACAATCAGGGACATGACATGACAGCCCTATCTTGCTAATATGCTTATATGTTTTTAAATGTCAACATGTTTACAAACTTAAGAATCATAATATGTAACTATTGTAGCAGATTTGTATGTCTAACATAAATTCGTAACTTGCATACATTTGACGATTAGGCTTCATATAATCATATTAATAGGGATTCATGTGTGGCGATCAATATGAGTTGACAGGGGGATGAGGACGTGAGCAACCATTCTCAATGTGACATATTTTGTTTCACTTTGCTGACAGGTAGCCTATATTCTCATTTTTAAATTAAATTCCAACCTTGGTATTAAAGTAGGCTAGTATATTTCTCTGGCTTGCTCACACGTTTATATAGGCTATGAAACAACACGGTGACAACACACCGGCGAAGTAGTTAAGATGCGCTTTTTGTAGGCTACAAAAATCTTCGGGACATTGAGGTTTCTACACGAACGACCCACGAAAACCACCGTGGCATGATCACGTAGCCTAGTGTAAGTGCAGTCGGAATCCTTTAGCAACGTCATTGTCTTTTCCTAAGTCCTTATGAATTATCCTTCATATCTTTCCTTAACCCCATGACGTTTTCCCTCGGGGTTAAGGAAAAGTACATAGTGAAAGTCAATAGGATGTACTTTATTGAGGAATTCAATAAGTGCAATGTCAGCACTACTTTTTATGATTAAATTCTGTCACGGAAGTGACCGGAACAGAGCAACAGAAAACAGCACTTGAAACAGGAATGTGGATAATCAAAAAGTCGTTTACTCAAGCAGTATATTTCAAAAGCAATAAGTAACCAGTGACAATGCAATGACTATATATAGACAGAGAAACCCCCCAGGTGAAAACAATGAACAGTCCAGGCGCCCTCTGGTTCCAGTTGACAACCCCTCCCTCAGGATGACGGGACCAAAAGGCTTGGCGGGATTCATTCCCGAATGAGCGGATCCAGAATGTAGCGGGAACCCAGCTGCGCTCCTCCGGGGTATCCCTCCCAATCCACCAGGAACTGGACTCCCTTCCCCGCCGATAGTGAGGCGGCGAACTGTATAGGCCGGCAGCCCGTCGATGACCCGTTGGAGGGGAAGGAGCCGGAGGCTGAAGAGGATGATCAGGACGGTTTCAGCCGGGAAACATGGAACGTCGGGTGGACTCTCATATGATGGCAGCTGAAGGCGATAGGACACCGGCGTGATGCGGCACGGTCCTACTACTTTCGGGATTCCACCCGAAGAGGCAGGTCCTTGGCGGACAACCAGACCCGCTGTCCAGGACGCAGGGATGGCCAAGCCCGACAACGGCGGTTACGGGATTATTCTGTCACGGAAGTGACCGGAACAGAGCAACAGAAAACAGCACTTGAAACAGGAATGTGGATAATCAAAAAGTCGTTTACTCAAGCAGTATATACACGGTATCAAAAGCAATAATCCCGTAACCAGTGACAATGCAATGAAACTATATATAGACAGAGAAACCCCCAGGTGAAAACAATGAACGTAATTAGGAGAGTCCAGGCGCCCTCTGGTGGCGAAAGTCCAGTACACCGCCAGGCGTGACAAATTCATTCGCACTTGTTTTAACAAACTTGTTTTAACAAATGAATACACATTTTAAAACGCAGTCATGCTTTCTGTAAATTGTATATATTATAGAGATGCACCGATACCATTTGGGTGACCGATACCAGTGCCGATCCTTAAAGTTGAGTACTCGCCGATCCGAGTCCTGATACGAGTACTTTTCATGACATTGCCAAATCACATGCAGCTTGAATAAAACTATTTTCTAATTCAGCAATCGCAGTTGGCTAAATTAATAATACATCAATAATGAATAACAAATTGTCTTTAGGCTATATAATACATATATTTGTTTAAATGTGTGTTATATTCATTAGGCTAGTTTTGATGTGAAAAGCCTTATACTAACGAAGGTGAACAACAACGGTTTAGCTCTCTAACAGAACAGCGCAGAACACGGCCGTTACATAACTTTTTTTCATTTTTTTCATAACTTCTGCTACATTAATATAATTAACATCTTGGATTTACTTAAGACTACCTTAAGCACAGTAAATAATATATTTAGCGAAACGCAATTCAGATGCATTTTTGCAAATTGAAATTGTAGTTTTTAAAGCACCAAGTCAAGGTTCTATGGTGTTGGCCTTAAACATGAGAAAGAAAGAGCAAATATGCGCCGTGTCATTCACCAATGAAACAACGTTGTTTTAAAAAATGAAAAGCAGCATCTGAGTTTTCACTAGGCTACATACACAGTGGGTCGATTCCAATCCATGTTAAAGAAGGGTACTTCATGAAGGTTCCTCCGCGAGTGGCCACTTTTGTGACGTTTTATTCGTCATCATCGAGTGGACACTTGATGGAGAGGCAGGGAGGCGAGGTGGGACTTAGCTTTTCAAATGGGAACCGACTTGTCCTTCACCAGCAAGAAGTAACTAATAACAATGGAAAGTTTTACAGCAGTAGCATGTGGATTTTACTTACTGCAATTACTCTGAATAACCCATGGGAAGATTATGAGAAGAAGAAGACGGTGTTATACTTGGTTAACTTTTGAATGTAAACTATTTGCTAGCTGCTATATTTTAGCATAAAGCTACCTAAGTTAAATAGTTATAAAATAAATCAGTTCTAGCTAATTTGTATTAATGGAGAGAACGAAAACGTTTAATTTGAAATGGTGAAGAACCTTTCAACCTGTGTTCGTCATTCATTGCAAAGAAATCTGGGGCAAATTCTGCTAAAAGTCAGCTTTGATGCGCCCTCTGCTGGAGGAGGCATGGAAGGTTACACGTAGCCACTCGCTCTTCGCTTATAAGCAATTGGAATGACACTCAATATGACGGCGCGCATTCACGTCGAGGAGAAGTGGTGAGTGTCGAGGAAAAGTTGGCAACTTTAAGGAATTGGAATTGGCCCAGTCTGTTTCTCCTGTCGCCAACAGAGGCTGCGCTCAGCTGACTAGCCGTTCGCTTTCCGTAGGCCTGCCGCACGATGCAGATTATTGGAATGCTATAGCCAGGCTATACAAATGAATGGTGTTCGCAAATTTGCCAAGGCGAGGAGACGGATTTTGTCTGCTCTGTACCAGAGTGTGTTGTCTTTCTCCAGTACCCCCTCCCTCAGGACCGGCTCCTGACGGGACCAAAAGGCTTGGCGGGATGACGCTCATGGAAGTCCCGAATGAGCGAGGGATCCAGAATGTCCCTAGCGGGAACCCAGCTGCGCTCCTCCGGTCCGATGGGAAGTGGAGGACGCGGTGCGCCAGGCCCTACAGGGAGAACCAGACCCCGGTACCGGGCCGCCTAACCGTATGTACGTCCCCACACAAGTACGCACTAAGGTCTTGCTTTGGGGTCATACCTCGCGCCTGGCGGGCCATCCGGGGGTGGCTCGCACACTGGAGTTTGTGCAACGTCGCTTTTGGTGGCCTACCATTCGCCAGGACGTTAGGTCCTTTGTCTCTGCTTGCCCGGTGTGTGCTCAACACAAGACCTCTCGGGCCAAGCCGGCTGGTTATCTTCAGCCTCTCCCCATTCCCTCCAGACCCTGGTCTCACATTTCCTTGGACTTCGTCACCGGGCTCCCGCCGTCCCGGGGACAGACTGTAGTTTTGGTGGTGGTGGACCGCTTCTCTAAGGGTTGTCGGTTCATTCCATTCGCCGGGCTGCCGTCTGCCCCGGAGACTGCGGAAGCCCTGGTTCAACACATCATCGGGGTTCATGGGATTCCGGCGGATGTGGTCTCCGACCGGGGCCCGCAGTTCACGTCCAGATTCTGGAAGGCCTTCTGTTCTCTGCTGGGTACCTCTGTTAGTCTCTCCTCAGGTTTCCACCCCCAGTCCAATGGCCAGACCGAGAGGACCAACCAGGACCTGGAGACGGTTCTACGGTGCTTCGCCTCTGCCAATCCCGCTTCCTGGAGTCAGCACCTTCCCTGGGCGGAGTACGCCCACAACTCGCTGGTTCACTCCTCTCTTGGCATGTCGCCCTTCGAGTGTCAGTTTGGGTTTACTCCACCCCTATTCCCGGAACAGGAGGCAGAGGTGGGTGTTCCGTCGGCAGAGGCCTATGTCCGCAGGTGTCGAGGGGCATGGAGAATCTGTCACGGAAGTGACCGGAACAAAGCAACAGAAAACAGCACTTGAAACAGGAATGTGGATAATCAAAAAGTCGTTTACTCAAGCAGTATATACACGGTATCAAAAGCAATAATCCCGTAACCAGTGACAATGCAATGAAACTATATATAGACAGAGAAACCCCCAGGTGAAAACAATGAACGTAATTAGGAGAGTCCAGGCGCCATCTGGTGGCGAAAGTCCAGTACACCGCCAGGCGTGACAGTACCCCCTCCCTCAGGACCGGCTCCTGACGGGACCAAAAGGCTTGGCGGGATGACGCTCATGGAAGTCCCGAATGAGCGAGGGATCCAGAATGTCCCTAGCGGGAACCCAGCTGCGCTCCTCCGGGCCGTATCCCTCCCAATCCACCAGGAACTGGACTCCCCTTCCCCGCCGACGGGAGTCGACGAGGCGGCGAACTGTATAGGCCGGCAGCCCGTCGATGACCCGTGGCGCTGGAGGGGAAGGAGCCGGAGGCTGAAGAGGACTGATCCGGACCGGTTTCAGCCGGGAAACATGGAACGTCGGGTGGACTCTCATGCTGGATGGCAGCTGAAGGCGATAGGACACCGGCGTGATGCGGCGGATGATCTTGAACGGTCCTACAAACCTCTGCGCCATCTTTCGGGATTCCACCCGAAGAGGCAGGTCCTTGGCGGACAACCAGACCCGCTGTCCAGGACGCAGGGATGGCCAAGCCCGACGACGGCGGTTGGCCTGAAGACGGGATTATTCTGTCACGGAAGTGACCGGAACAGAGCAACAGAAAACAGCACTTGAAACAGGAATGTGGATAATCAAAAAGTCGTTTACTCAAGCAGTATATACACGGTATCAAAAGCAATAATCCCGTAACCAGTGACAATGCAATGAAACTATATATAGACAGAGAAACCCCCAGGTGAAAACAATGAACGTAATTAGGAGAGTCCAGGCGCCCTCTGGTGGCGAAAGTCCAGTACACCGCCAGGCGTGACAAATTCATTCGCACTTGTTTTAACAAACTTGTTTTAACAAATGAATACACATTTTAAAACGCAGTCATGCTTTCTGTAAATTGTATATATTATAGAGATGCACCGATACCATTTGGGTGACCGATACCAGTGCCGATCCTTAAAGTTGAGTACTCGCCGATCCGAGTCCTGATACGAGTACTTTTCATGACATTGCCAAATCACATGCAGCTTGAATAAAACTATTTTCTAATTCAGCAATCGCAGTTGGCTAAATTAATAATACATCAATAATGAATAACAAATTGTCTTTAGGCTATATAATACATATATTTGTTTAAATGTGTGTTATATTCATTAGGCTAGTTTTGATGTGAAAAGCCTTATACTAACGAAGGTGAACAACAACGGTTTAGCTCTCTAACAGAACAGCGCAGAACACGGCCGTTACATAACTTTTTTTCATTTTTTTCATAACTTCTGCTACATTAATATAATTAACATCTTGGATTTACTTAAGACTACCTTAAGCACAGTAAATAATATATTTAGCGAAACGCAATTCAGATGCATTTTTGCAAATTGAAATTGTAGTTTTTAAAGCACCAAGTCAAGGTTCTATGGTGTTGGCCTTAAACATGAGAAAGAAAGAGCAAATATGCGCCGTGTCATTCACCAATGAAACAACGTTGTTTTAAAAAAATGAAAAGCAGCATCTGAGTTTTCACTAGGCTACATACACAGTGGGTCGATTCCAATCCATGTTAAAGAAGGGTACTTCATGAAGGTTCCTCCGCGAGTGGCCACTTTTGTGACGTTTTATTCGTCATCATCGAGTGGACACTTGATGGAGAGGCAGGGAGGCGAGGTGGGACTTAGCTTTTCAAATGGGAACCGACTTGTCCTTCACCAGCAAGAAGTAACTAATAACAATGGAAAGTTTTACAGCAGTAGCATGTGGATTTTACTTACTGCAATTACTCTGAATAACCCATGGGAAGATTATGAGAAGAAGAAGACGGTGTTATACTTGGTTAACTTTTGAATGTAAACTATTTGCTAGCTGCTATATTTTAGCATAAAGCTACCTAAGTTAAATAGTTATAAAATAAATCAGTTCTAGCTAATTTGTATTAATGGAGAGAACGAAAACGTTTAATTTGAAATGGTGAAGAACCTTTCAACCTGTGTTCGTCATTCATTGCAAAGAAATCTGGGGCAAATTCTGCTAAAAGTCAGCTTTGATGCGCCCTCTGCTGGAGGAGGCATGGAAGGTTACACGTAGCCACTCGCTCTTCGCTTATAAGCAATTGGAATGACACTCAATATGACGGCGCGCATTCACGTCGAGGAGAAGTGGTGAGTGTCGAGGAAAAGTTGGCAACTTTAAGGAATTGGAATTGGCCCAGTCTGTTTCTCCTGTCGCCAACAGAGGCTGCGCTCAGCTGACTAGCCGTTCGCTTTCCGTAGGCCTGCTGCACGATGCAGATTATTGGAATGCTATAGCCAGGCTATATAAATGAATGGTGTTCGCAAATTTGCCAAGGCGAGGAGACGGATTTTGTCTGCTCTGTACCAGAGTGTGTTGTCTTTCTCCAAGATAGGTTTTTAGTTGGAACGAGGCTCTGACTGAAGCGCTGCTTTCACGTAATTGCCATTCTTTATCAGAACGTTCATTTTACAATTGACTTTCCCGCTGAGAATCAAAACTATCATTTAGCGTAAGTATCAGACATTGATATGGTAATATTTTCTGATACCCGATCCGAGGACTGGAGCCCAGTACATCTCTAATTATTACCCTGTTAAAATGGCATTACATTTGGTGACGAGCGCATTATGACTTGTTTAGGACTCAAAACTCAAAGTTTAGGACCTGGGACTTAACTTGAACTTGTCAGTCTTGACTTGAGACTTGACTCTGGACTTGAGTGCAAAGACTTGAGACTTATTTGTGACTTGCAAAACAATGACTTGGTCCCACCTCTACTAAATACAATGAACTATTATTATTATTTTTGTGGTTATTATTATTATTATTATACACACATACACACACACACACACACACACACACACACACACACAGTGAGGAAGGGAGGGCTTGGCGTTAACAAAATGCCTTAACCATAATGTTCATTGTATGCTGGTGACTCACCTGCTATGTTGAGAAACTTAGGATAGCTGAACTCTGTATGAACCACCGGGTCTTCTCTCTCAGCTCTACACACATACGGCCCAGTGTGATTCAGACCAACAGGACTGAGAGAATAGGAGCCTCCAGCCCCACGCTGGCTGTCTGCTAGCAGCTCCACAGAGAAACTCTTTGACCCATGGGAGGGTAGGTCTGCTGAGTAGGGAACAGCCTTGTACCAGGAGAACCTCCAGTCTGGAGAAGTCTCAATAAACCTGACAGCTCAGAGTTGCTGAGACTCCAACATTCACCCACCATGAAGGAGACACACTAATGTCAACATCTGATGGAAGAGGAGAATACAACAAATGACTTATGACTCATTCAGATTACATGAATTCATATTTGCTTGGGGGGGGGGAAGAAAAAAGAAAGAGAGATTAAATTCTGTAAATTATGCTGCTATAACCGACCATGGCCGCCGCCGTCAGTATTGCCAGTATTGCCATGGCAATACTACTTCTCAAACAAGTATTGCCATGGCAATACTACTTCTCAAACAAGTATTGCCTGGGCAATACTACTTTTTCGCAGACCATAGCGTTTATTTCATGTAGAAGACCTCAGCAACCTTCAACAAAAATCTAATTTTATGTAGTGAATAATCTGATTGCATCTGCTGCGATATACAGTGCATCCGGAAAGTATTCATACCCCTTCACTTTTTCCACATTTTATTATGTTACAGCCTAATTCCAAAATGGATTAAAGAAAAAAAAATTCTCAACATTCTACATACAATACCGCATAATGACCAAGTGAAAAACGTTTTTTATAATTTTTTGCAAATGTATTAAAAATTTAAAAATAAAATTTCACATGTACATAAGTATTCACACCCTTTGCTGTGACACTCAAAATTGAGCTCAGGTGCATCCCGTTTCCACTGATCATCCTTGAGATGTTTCTACAACTTGATTGGAGTCCACCTGTGGTAAATTAAATTGATTGGACATGATTTGGAAAGGCACACACCTGTTTATAAAAGGTCCCACAGTTGACAGTGCATGTCAGAGCATAAACCAAGTTATGAAGTCCAAGGAATTATCAGTAGACCTCCGAGACAGGATTGTATCGAGGCACAGATCTGGGGAAGGGTACAAAAAAATTTCTGCAGCATTGAAGGTCCCAACGAGCACAGTGGTGTCCATCATTCGCAAATGGAAGACGTTTGGAACCACCAGGACTCTTCCTAGAGCTGGCCGCCCGGCCAAACTGAGTAATCGGGGGAGAAGGGCCTTGGTCAGGGAGGTGACCAAGAACCCGATGGTCACTCTGACAGAGCTCCAGTGTTCCTCTGTGGAGATGGGAGAACCTTCCAGAAGGACAACTATCTCTGCTGCACTCCACCAATCAGGCTTTTATGGTAGAGTGACCAGACGGAAGCCACTCCTCAGTAAAAGGCACATGACAGCCCGCATGGAGTTTGCCAAAAGGCACCTAAAGGACTCTCAGACCATGAGAAACAAAATTCTCTGGTCTGATGAAACCAAAATTTAACTCTTTGGCCTGAATGCCAAGCTTCATGTCTGGAGGAAACCATGCACTGTTCATCACCTGGCCAATACCATCCCTACAGT
This sequence comes from Galaxias olidus, assembly GCA_026901105.3. Taxonomy (NCBI): domain Eukaryota; kingdom Metazoa; phylum Chordata; class Actinopteri; order Galaxiiformes; family Galaxiidae; genus Galaxias; species Galaxias olidus. The sequence continues at coordinate 12,861 of JAPMUY010004261.1, forward strand.
GAAGCATGGTGGTGGCAGCATCATGCTGTGGGGGTGTTTTTCAGCAGCAGGAACTGGGAGACTAGTCAGGATCAAGGGAAAGATGAATGCAGCAATGTACAGAGAGATCCTTGATGAAAACCTGCTCCAGAGCGTTCTGGACCTCAGACTGGGGCGAAGGTTCACCTTCCAACAGGACAACGACCCTAAGCACACAGCCAAGATAACAAAGGAGTGGCTTTGGGACAAGTCTGTGAATGTCCCTGAGTGGCCCAGCCAGAGCCCAAACCTGAACCCGATTGAACATCTTTGGAGAGATCTGAAAATGGCTGTGCACCGACGCTCCCCATCCAACCTGATGGAGCTTGAGACGATCTGCAAAGAAGAATTGGAAAAACTGCCCCAAAATAGGTGTGGCAAGCTTGTAGCATCATACTCAAGAAGACTTGAGGCTGTAATTGCTGCCAAAGGTGCTTCAACAATGTATTGAGTAAAGGGTGTGAATACTTATGTACATGTGATTTTTTATTTTTTATATATTTGCAAAAAATTCAAAAAAACGTTTTTCACTTTGTCATTATGCGGTATTGTGTGTAGAATGTTGAGGATTTTTTTTTATTTAATCCATTTTGGAATTAGGCTGTAACATAATAAAATGTGGAAAAAGTGAAGGGGTATGAATACTTTCTGGATGCACTGTATGAACACATTCAAACTTTGTCAATGGACACGATACGCTGTGGTGCGCGTGCACTTTGTTTTAATAGTTGCATTGTTTCTCTAAGCCAGAAGGCAAAGCTCTCAATCTACCGGTCTATCTTCGTTCCTACTCTCACCTATGGTCATGAAGGGTGGGTCATGACCGAAAGAACGAGATCGCGGATACAAGCGGCGGAAATGAGTTTCCTCCGGAGGCTGGCTGGCATCTCCCTTAGGGATAGGGTGAGAAGTTCAGCCATTCGTGAGGGACTCGGAGTAGAGCCGCTGCTTCTTTAAGTAGAAAGGAGCCAGTTGAGGTGGTTCTGGCATCTAGTAAGGATGCCACCTGGCCGCCTCCCTAGGGAGGTGTTCCAGGCACGTCCAGCTGGGCAGAGGCCGCGGGGCAGACCTAGGACCAGGTGGAGGGATTATATCTCCACACTGGCCTGGGAACGCCTTGGAATCCCCCAGTCAGAGCTGGTTAATGTGGCCCGGGAAAGGGAAGTTTGGGATGCCCTGCTTGAACTGCTACCTCCGCGACCCGACCCCGGACAAAGCGGATGACGATGATGATGATGATTGTTTCTCTAGTCTCCAGACAGGTCGCCAGCCAAATCTTTAAATTTAGTACTTTTTTTCACAGTTTATTTTGTAAGATGTTGCTCAGGAAACATAACAGTAATGCATTAAAGCTAAAGGTTGTTGAATGTAATACAAACTCGGGAATAATCACATCCGTCTAATTGTAAATAACTTGTCAATAATGTAGAGCCGTGGCTACCATTGAGGACAACCGAGGTCATGTCCTCGATATTTTTTCAAGTATTTCTTTTTTTTCTCCCCATACAATTTGCGCTGTTACACGCGAGAGCTCTTTTTGCGGACTATTGTCATCACATGAAACTACACAACCAGAGGAATCCATTGGTAGGCTTGTTGCTCTTTTAAGCTATAAATACTATTGTTCATCACATGAAACTTACACAACCATGAGAGGATGAATAGAGAGACCATTGGCTCTTTAAAATATATTATGATTATTGCTCAAATATAATAATAAATGCATTTAAAATGTAGGCCTATGTAAATTTTGGATTTGCTGCATATTCAGGGTGGATAAACTATGGAAACACCAGTTTTCCATAAATATTAATCATGCTATTTATTAATGAATGAAAATGCTGCTATTGTGTCCGATGACGATGATGACACGTTTCTAAATTATACGATCTCCATATATGTAACTGATTTTTTTAAAATTTTATTTAAAAAAGTTCTATTGGAGACAGAAGGAAATAGAGATGAGAATGGCAGCAGGTAGGGAGAGTGAGAGAGCAGGTTCTTCCAAGAAGAGCGAGACAAGAGGAGAAGATGGCAAGAGAAAGGGAATAAAATAATCTAGTGAAGGAATATACTATAGTAATGAGTTTTTGAACACATGTCAGGCAGCCCTGAAAGATAGCCAAACCTGCAAGATACTTTGCTCAATTTGTTAAACAGTGAAAGGGATTTCAATGCTATGAGAAACTGAACAGAAGAGTAATTTCAATATTGGCCATATTTGTGACTTATCTTGTGTTAAATGAATATTTGACTTGTAGAATTAATGTGTCAACACTGACAAAGTCTGACATGATTTCCTTAGTGATTTGTGTTACTCAAATGCATAGATTCATACTATAGTCTTACTGAAATTCTCGAACAAGGACTCATGACCAGATTACCTCAGGATTTCCAAATTCCTGGCTATGGCCTTGAACATGCATATTGATGAATTTCAACATTGTAATTAATACATTTGTACATAAATGGAGTTTGTATGTGTTTAGACAAGTACATGACTGTAGCTGTCAGCTGTTGATGAGACTTAATTCATGATTTTTACAGATAGATTTATAATTGTTTTAATGGGGGTTCATGCTTCTTGGCCACCGCCCAGTGATATTATTCATAATTACATTCATACATTGCTAGTTATTTATAAATGTTTCACATTTAAACATACAGTAACAGCACAGTACAAAATAGGTAGCTTAATGAGTTCTTCATCTAATGCATACACCATATTATGGTGATTGGCGAGAAAGTTTGGCAATACTACTTTTACACTGGTGATGGCACCTCTGTAACCTACTATACGTAAATTATGCTACCATAACCTACTATATGTATTTATGCACTGCAGGGATGTAGTGGAATTGAAATTCAGCCCCGGACTTTGAGATGGATAGGCTTTTTATGAAAAATAAAATTTTTGGCAGTAATTTGAACACAAATAGAGTTTTTGTGGTATAAAGAGACTTATTAATTACATCAACGACAAACCCTTCAGACAGATGGAAACTCTTCACTAAGAAAATGACTGAGCCAATCAGAATTGAACATAAACGAGGATCGGTCCAAATTGGGCTGCTTGTATCCCCCTAATCTAATATTGAAAGTATTGGATTGGCTCAGCCTGACAGGCTGGCTCATGCCACGTCACACTGAAATTAAAACACTATGACCACCGGCCGGAGCGACCTGCAATGGATCGGCGGTTCAGGAGTCCTCCCGAACTTTTCGATGGCCAGTCCGCCCCTGCTTCCCTGACACATTTACACAGACTGCTACCCCTCCAATCATACACACAGTAGCATACAGACTAACTCATGCTGTACAAACACAGTTAGTTTTGTGCTATACACAGAAACACACTAGCCAATCCACCTTCACTAAAAAACACACGCACATTTTCGGACTAACATGGTCTAGACACACATTTTAACTAACCCCCCAGACAGTACTCACAGAGCAGCAGGACCAGTGAGGTGTGTAACCCCCCAGACAGTACTCACAGAGCAGCAGGACCAGTGAGGTGTGTAACCCCCCAGACAGTACTCACAGAGCAGCAGGACCAGTGAGGTGTGTAACCCCCCCAGACAGTGCTCACAGAGCAGCAGGACCAGTGAGGTGTGTAACCCCCCAGACAGTACTCACAGAGCAGCAGGACCAGTGAGGTGTGTAACCCCCCCAGACAGTACTCACAGAGCAGCAGGACCAGTGAGTGTGTAACCCCCCCAGGCTCCATGATGTTCCACTGGTTGTTGAAGCGACTGACACTTACAGAGAAATGAGTCTGAAGATGAGAGAACAGGAAAGTATAGATGGAGCAGGAAACAGAGATGATGACGTTGGTGATTTCTCAGAAATGAATTTGACATTCTTAGTGGATATGAGTGCAGCTTTCAGCTAAAGGTGTGAAGAAGATGCTGTGTTTCTTAAAGAGTCCATTTCCCCTTTTCTTTGAGTATCTAACAGACATAACAGTTAACACTCCTTTGCAACAAGATTTCAAACAGCCGTTTACATTGTATTGTGTCGTATCCACAAATGTAGCTTTAAATTATGCATAAAATAACAAACTAATGTTGAAATGTATCAGTGTGTCTGTGGGTGTGTGTATGTAGTACCAGTCCAATATTTGGACATGCCTCCCCATACACAAAATTTTAAGAGTCAATTTTATTGCTTGATTTGAAAGGACAGTAGGTTGACAGGATATGTGGTTGGAGAGAGAGAGAGAGAGAGAGTGTGAGACATGCAGCAGAAAGGCCTGAGCTAGATTTAGAACCCAGACCGCTATGTGAAGGATTAGCCTTTGTGGTGTGTGCCTTTATCCCAATGAACCACCAGGACACCCTCCATACACTTGAATAACAAAGTGCATCCAAACATTTGACTGGTACTGTATGTGTACATATTGATACACAGTAGATTACAGTTGTCGAGCTTGGTCAGTTAGTTTCCTGCTGTTACCTAGGCGACACCACCACATATGATGAGGAAGTAACACCCTTCTCTCTGATCAGATTCCTGATCCAAACGTTGACTTGTGTGACTCTTTTTTCAAAGCCAATCACCCAATGAAACACTTCTACTGGTCACCTCTCTGTCTGTCTGACTCTTTCACTAGTTAAGCCCAGGGTCTGTGTAGGAAGGGGATTGATGCATGTTAGCTTCTTGGTGATTGACCTTTTATCCCTCGTATGTTACAGCAGGGAGCTTTAAAATACATGGCAGATTCCACCATGACAAATCAAATTGTGTTCACTTGCATTAAATAAAATAAAATGTTTTAAGGCAGTTGAGTATTTCTGACGTACATTTGTCGACTGCACTTCGGCTCTAAAATGTGACGGTGCATCTATCTAGCACTTCTACTTGATATACTAAGTAATTGGGTGCACTCAAAAATTGTTTGTAGTTGGTTTGCGATGGTTCTGTTTTGTATCCTGATGTTTAATGTAGCACTTGCTTAGCTTTTATCCAGGTGATTAGGTCAGGGATGCACTTATTTTATCTACCTGACCTGTAGCTTGTTTTTACCTCCTCATGTTGTAGGAACTATTTTTTGTAAGTCGCTTTGGATTAAAGCGTCTGCTAAATGAATGTAATGTAAAGCTAATTATATATTCATTTAGATATAAATGTTCTTGTATATTTCATTGTGTCATAGGGATACTTATATATATATATATATATAGATGACAATTAAATATGTAGTTTTGCCCCATACCATACAAAGTATAGAGCTATGGTAAGAGCTCTGTCCCTGATCTTATTAAATATCAGACACACCCGAATACACTGAATCAGTCAGACTGACTCTCTGAATCAGGACCTGTCAATCACGTCCACCTGCACTTCCTGCTGTCCTCTCCATCAGTCAGCACAGGGAGGTTTAACACAGGAAGTGGTCACACCCTGTTCACTAAATGATATGATACTGTGTACTATTTCTGAACAACTGAATATAACCACAATATACATTGACCTCTAATGCATGCTAGTTCTATGATATTATCCTATCACAGAAATATAATAGAGCCAGGTAGTGTCAGTCTCTCTATAACCAGGGATTTCATTCCATTAGAGCTCTGGAATCTACTTTTCTGGCCCCGTAGATTGAGCGGTCTGCCATCTAGTGGAGAGTGTAAAATAGAGAAGGCTCTGATAACTATTACCTTTTCCAGGTTGTTCCCTGTATGAAATCCAGGAAAGCAACTGTTGTGTCCTAGTACTGTCATGCGTCACAATTTAGACAGCCCTAAAATTCTTGGATAAAAATATATAAAGTTTGTGTATATATAACATATACAAATGTCCATGTCCACCTTCCTGTGTGTGTGTGTGTGTGTGTGTGTGTGTGTGTGTGTGTGTGTGTGTGTGTGTGTGTGTTCATTCCAGTATGTCTCCTCAGTGAGCCGTGTCAGCACCTGCAGTAGGTCCCAGCTGCAGCAGTGCAGTCTCTGTTCAGTCTGACTGAGGGAGGTTTTTGTACGGCTCTCTATCACTGTGTGAACACCCAGTTACCACTGATCAAATGGAGACTCTGACAGTAGTAAACTTCTGCATCTTCAGCCTGGACTCCACTGATGGTCAGAGTGAAATCAACTCCATTTCCTCTCCCACTGCCAGTGAATTTGGAGGAAACTCCAGAGAGTCTGTCTGATGTAAACCATATCAATGGTTTAGGAGCTTGTCCAGTCTTCTGGAGGTACCAGGCCAGATTGTACTGTGAGCCAGAGTAGTGATGAGCTGCTGGATTGACCTTACAGTCCACAGAGACAGTTTGACCAGGCTGGACTGATTTATCTGTAGACTGAGTTATGACAACCTCACCCAAAGACCCTGAAGAGAGAGGAAGATATTACATATTTAGAAGAATGCATGCTTATAATAAATCATTTTGGTTGAGAGGTGGAATCATTTAAACACTTATCTGATATGAACTGATCAGCACATCTATGTCTGATCTGTGGAAACAATTAATCTTACCAAGAGTGAACGAGAGGAGAGTCCAGATGAAGATGTATATTAAGCTCATGGTCTTTGTCTGTCTGTCTGTCTGTCTGCAGGTTGAATTGTCCTGAAGATCAGCTCTCAGTCCTCCAGAGTTCATCTCACAGGACTATAAACACTCCCAGAGCACTGGAGCATGTGCTGCTGATGCAAAGTGTCTCTCTATGGAAACACTACTGTAATAATTGACTCTAACAGGGACTTTCCTACTCTGGTTATGTTCATTCAAGTTTCTTGTATACTGATTTGAATTAGAACAATTATAATCTTGACAAGGTTCATGAATAGAACAATTTAAACGTGCCATTTTGATTTTGGGCCATGCCTTTCAAGAAAAAATGAAATAAACAGAAAATATATTTTAAATGGGAATAGCTCACTTCATGCACTGTCAGCGTTAGCACCTCATTAGTAGCAGTGAATACAGGCAGCTTTGGTGAGTTTGGTCTTTGTAAAGTCAGAGAGCCGTGTCTCTTAAGTGTCAGAGGTTTTTGTACGGCCGTTCTATGAGTTTGTATCACTGTGGAACACTTTTGGTGGAGGCACCAGACTGGATATTGGAAGTAAGTCTTTCTGAATGTATATTCAAAACAAGCTCATTTGGGACGCATTTTAATTACATATCAAGTAGAAGTTTTTATTTAATTATGAAGTTATGTATAGTTTTTGGTGACAATCTAATTTAAAAATTTCAAGACAAAAGATGAATAGGATAACAGCCATAAATGCATTTAAAATAGTTCACATTTGATCTAACTATTAAAATGCAATTGATTACAAAGAAAGATTAGGGTTTTTAAAGTGAAAGGCGTGTCTCTTAAGTGTCAGAGGTTTTTGTACGGCCGTTCTATGAGTTTGTATCACTGTGGTTCACTTTTGGTGGAGGCACAAGACTGGATATTGGAAGTAAGTTCACCTTAATCTTATGCTGAAAATGTATGAACATTGTAGCATGTTCTTTTTACTTTTATCAAACAGTTGATTAAATACTCAACTTGTAATATAATGTTAGACAGGTCTCTGTTTTGTTTGAAGGACGAGATACAATTAAGTTGTGATTGAACAACACATATTATCACAGTTTGGTGTTCGAAGGGACAACTTTATGTTTCTGCAGAACTAGTTATTCATGACAAAACGAGCAAATTGCACTTTAATTACAATAATACATGCTTTGTATTCTTATGGTGGATCGTACAGATTTAGAGGCGCTAAGCTTTAATAATGTGACTGGGAATCTAAAAGGGGTGCTTACACTATTGAAGTGTAATCAGTTTTATTTATTAATATTAAATGTTCATATATATTACATTTCCATATAAAGACAGTTTCTGCGGCTTTGTGATATGCATGACAGGGTTTTTAAAGGGAAGTGAGAAAGGTCACTAAATCTGGTGAAGCAGATTAACTGTCTGAGGACAGAAACTCACCAAAAGAGGAACAAAGACTTTCTCACAGCCAAGATGTCAAACTGCCACATCATTACATCAGTCATGTGATTGAATGACAGCCGTCTCCTCCCGTCTCCTAGGTGATGTCCGTCCCACCCTGACGGTGCTGCCCCCCTCCAGCATGGAGCTGCAGCAGGGGAAGGCCACCCTCATGTGCCTGGCCAACAAGGGCTTCCCCTCAGGCTGGAGGCTGGGCTGGAAGGTGGACGGCAGCAGCAGCAGCTGGGAGGAGACCAGCAGCCCCGGGGTCCTGGGTCAGGACGGCCACTACAGCTGGAGCAGCACCCTGAGCCTCCCTGCAGACCAGTGGAGGAAGGTGGGCTCTGTGACCTGTGAGGCCACCCAGGGCTCCCAGCCTCCGCTCTCAGAGACCCTGAGGAGAGACCAGTGTTCCCAGCCCTGACCTGACCACACTCACTGGGACTTCCACTGGTTCTCCTCGGATGGTCTCAAACTTTCTCTCTTTCTCTTAATCTCTGTCATCTCTGTCTGTTTTTGAAGATTATTTTCTATTATTTGATCTATTATAAGACTATGTTTCACACTATTATATTATCATTACAGTGATGCATTGATCACTGATTATTTTAATATTTTAATAAAAACCTTTTGGATCAAAAATATTGTTTTCCTGACAGTTATTTCTGAGCAAAGTACTACATTTAACATCCTGATATTTTATGACTTAACACCTATAATATGAATTGAAAGAAGTTGACAAAAAAATGTATGTTTCAAATACTGCATGTTTAATTGATAAAGGAAGCATGGAATGTCACCATATATTTATAATGCATTTTGTAGAAACAATTGTTGGCTCATATAAACCTACATCCTTTTATACACTGTATTCAGTATAGATCTATAGTATATACTGATAGACTCATCTTAAGATGCAGAGCTTACTTTGACCAATCCAGTCCTGACAGATCAGTGATTATCAGGGAAGACAGGAAGGATGCATGTAGAATGTGGTGACACAGAGTGACTCTGAGGTGAAGGCTGAACATCTGGCCTCTGTGCTGCTCTATTCTGGCAGCGTGGTGGTCCAGGGCCCTGCTCATGCAAATCAGAGTTTCAGCCCCACAGCCTCCAACCCTCTGGGACTGGGCCAGCTGTGTGGGGGGGCTGACTGACTGGGGAACTGAACAGCATTAGTCTGGGGAAGCAGACTTCACTTCACTTGGTTTGGCATCATCTCTAGAGGTTCAGCTCCTCTCACTGGTCTTCTAGGACTGAACCTGGGCTGGGAAGCAGCCAGCAGACACAGCTCTGGACTCTGGAGAACCTTCAGACTGGGGCTTTTAATGGGCCTGTGTTTGTATGTGGTACTTCAGGTCCCATCATGCAGTGCTGTCACTTTAGGTCCCATCATATGTCTATTAGTGATGTATATCATACTATTAGTTTGGATTGTGAATATTATTTAAAAAATTGTTTTAATTAACATTACAATTAATTATTTTTGTTTTATGTTAATAATGATTACTCTGTGTATCTGCTTAGGGCTGCTTAGAGTGCCAGTGGACTAAGGTTGTATTCTGTGGTTGAGGTTGAATGAAGGAGGAAGTAGGGCTGCTGGGAAGATGAGTTTTCCAGACAAGCCGAGGAGCTGAAGTATCAACATGGATCAGTTAAGGCAAAAACACAACTGTCAGCAATTTAAGATACAATTTAAGATACAAAACATTTCAAACATGTGAACACATTCTGAACATTTTGCGTTGGTTTAGAGAAGATCTATATGTATTATATGTAACCTGTTAATTTAACAACTGTCTGTTTCATTGTACTTTTTAAGTGAAATAAATCACATTTAATTGTTAGACTACTGTTCTATTCTTTTAATGATTAGGTCTGAAATGACATAAATTCAAAGGTCAAACATTATCTCTACATGTGACCAGCATTTCTGTTTTTATACAGTGCTGTGAACAGATTTGTCAACATTTCCAAGTTTGGTCATACTTAAATGTTTCAGAGAAGATCAGACAAAGATAACCTGAGTCAAGTCAAAAAGCTTTTATATTTGCTATCCAAACCATGCCCTATGTGAAAAGGTAATTGCCCCCCTTGTTAAATATGAATTAACTTGATTAACCGTATTTTTGGAAAACTGAGTTCAATATTAGCCTCACCCAGGCTGATTACGGTCAGAACAGAATCAAGCACCTAAATAGAACCTGTCTGACAACATGAAGTTGTAAAAGATCGCTTTTGAAGAAATTCAAGAAAGATGAGAAACAAAGTCATTGACATCTATCAGTCTGGAAAGGGTTCAAAGCCATTATACCAGCGAACTACAGTAGATCCATTACCCACAAATGGAGAAAACATGGTTCTTCCCAGGATAGCCTACCAAAATTAAAGATCGCATTGACTCATCCAAGGTCACAAAAGAACCCAGAACAACATCTGATAGGTTAAGGTCAGTGTTCATTCAACAATAAGAAAGAGACTGGGCAAACATGGTATCCATGGGAGAGTTCCAAGGCGAAAACCATTGTCTCTGACCAAAAAGAACTTTATCGTCTCACATTTGCCACAAAACATCTTGATGATCCCCAAATCTTGGGAAAATATTTAATAAAAGTGGAACGTTTTATATGGCGTAAAACCAACACAGCATTTCAGAAAAAGAACATCATACCGAAGTCAAACATGATGGTGGTAGTGTGATTCTGTGCTTCAGTTGACTTGCCGTAATTGAGGATACCATGAATTCTGCTCTCTACCAGAAAATCCTGAAGGAGAATAAGAAAGTTCGTGACCTTAAGCTGCACTTGGGATACGCAGCAGGACAATGATCCGAAGCACAAATCCACCTCTGAAATAAAAATGCTTTTAATAAAAATTATAAAACATGACCTTGTCAAAGTGCCAGATGAGATATTCATACCTTAAACATTCATGCTAAAACCCTTATATCTGCAAAGAAGAGTGGGCCAAAATCCACCACAGCATTGAAAGACTCATTGCCATTTATCAAAACTTAATGTTTTGGCACCACCAGTTTTTAGGTTTAGCAATTTCTTTTTCACATAGGGCCAGGTTGGTTTGGATAGCTTTTTTTCCCTTAAATCAGCAGTGACGTTTAATACAGACTATTCTATCAAAGTTATTTTATAATGTGTTGTTCTTGATTCAATACTTTTGGCTCATCAGGGTATTTGACCTGTCAATGCCCTAAAACTACTATTATCTTAAATCTATGAAGCTGAACTATCACATTTTAAGATGTATCTTACATTTAAATATATGTAAAAATTAAAATATAAGAAATGTTGTGGTTATGTTGTGACGTGTGAATATTGATGAAACATGAATAATTCTCCTGATTATTTTAGTTTTTAGTTTGAGTGAAGTTGAGTTCCAACCTGTAATGTCAGTGAGCAGCTGTTGAGTCAGATCAGTTCCTCTCCAGCTGAGGGAGGTTTTTGTACGACGCTCTAACACTGTGTGAACGGATTGCTGTAACCCTGCTGACAGTAGTAAACTCCTGCATCTTCAGCCTGGACTCCACTGATGGTCAGAGAGTAATCAGTATAAGATGATGCTGTCCCACTAAAACGAGCTGGAACCCCAGAGTAGCGGCTGTTGTAACTATAGATCAGGAGTTTAGGAGCTGTTCCAGGTTTCTGCAGGTACCACTGGAGGTTGTTATAAGTACTTGAACTGGCTGCACAGCTGATGGTGACAGTCTCTCCTGGAGCAACAGACTGAGATTCAGGAGACTGAGTCAGGACTATATCTCCTGAAGATCCTGATGAATAAAACAATATAAAGGAAAACATCACCAATTAACATTTCAACATATTTTGAAATGGCAAAGAAAAAAGTTAATTATTCCAAAAACATTACCAGAGAAACATTTATTAAACATTAGACTGGTTCTGAAAGACTTGATTTATCATTATATAAGATATTGTTTAACATAGTCTGAACTACAACGTAGAAGAGTCTCACCCTGAACCAGCAGCCCCAGAGTCCCCAGCAGTAGAACCAGTGATGACATCATCATTGTGCTGCCTGTCTGTGTGTCAGTGTCTCTGAAAGGACTGAACAGCCACTGATCAACACTGGCCTCTTAAACTGAGTGGAGCAGGGAGGCAGGACAGGCATACAGTATGCAAACACACTTCCTTTAAACACACAAAAACACACAGTCATTCACATTCACTCACACTCATACATTACAGCAAACTTTTTCATCGTTTTAATTTCAGTCTGAGCTTGGTGCTTTCAGTATAATGATAATGATTAATCCATCATATATGTTTCTTGAATTGAATTCCACACTTGATAAACCCCATTTCTTAATAAAAAGCTTTTCAAAGCTAAGACAATCAGACCTTGATCCAATGAAAGCATAAAACAATATTTAGAGCATATATAGTTTCTTATGAAACAATAATTAATATCATAATAAAAGTGTCACCCATTTAAAACACATCTGTAATTAGAAAACTGTTTTAAGCGCAAACAACATTCAGATCTTTAACCAATGAAGCTCAATATATAGATCTGGACCACCAATGTGTTTGTGGATAAGATTTTTATGAGGCGATATCCCTTTTCAAACACACACTGCAGCAGTGTCATACAAGTGTATGATCCAAATCTAAGTTTGTAATGAGGAGTTAGCTCGTCACATGAACTACTGGCTGATGTGTCTATGCTAAATGATCAGTAACTGGACTCAATGGCCTCTATCGCCCTGCAGTGGTGGGATTATGTAAGCACTGGATTTAGAGATATATCTAAAAACGCTTTGTGATCCAAAGGTGAGGGTGGTGTTTACTTTAAAGACTGCAATTTTTTTTACTTGATCTGAAATATTTATTGTTTCTACCTTAACTTATTATATTTCTGAGAAGCCATTTTGGTGGCATGGTTCATGCCAAAAAGTCAAGCAGCAACTTGTAGTGTCTTGGTCTCTGATAGGCAGCAGAATCAGCAGTGTAATTAACAACCCAAAGTGTCTATGTGTGTCCACAGATAACCTGAAGAGCTGAAATATGAACAGTGTTTAATTTGAGTCTAAACATCGCCTATTTGATATATTTAATGTACAGCAGTGACACATAAAACATAAGGCAGCTGTTTGTTCATGTGTGATGGTTCAGGTGTTGTTGAGTATAATGAGTGGAAAGATGAGTCAGGACAACAGGTCAGATTCAGAGATTAGTTTATTCTTTCACAGAGTAGTTACACTGAACGTATAGCAATAAAGACAACACTACACCACTTCCATAGTCATTCTTACCCCATTTCCCCTCAAACACACCACAGACTCTCAGACAAGGTGCTGAGGTGAGTGCAGGGTTTACCTTAACTGGAAACACAGATCATACGTGTAAGAAATTAATTGACTAGGAGAAACAAATGTTTAACAGAAACATTTATTAGTAATATCCATAATAGCTAATTCAGTAATTCATTATTAAAAAACTGCAGTTACTATTATGTGAAAATGTCTGGTTAATAACCCAACTTTATATCTAAATCAAATTATATAAATATATACATTTTAATAACAAAAACAACATTAGACAAAAAGCATTATTAATCATCATTATAAAAAAAAATACAAAAAGTTAAAAGCTGTTGCTAACATCATGAAAACAATAGTGTCCGGTTAAAATACCTAACTCTGTCTCAATGTATTTATAACAGTTAAACTGTGAATGCAGTCCCCTCTGGTAAAGCTTACACATATCTAAACATTGACACCAATGTTGTTAAGACCTCCACCACTAGACACTCTTAAAACCAACTTACACACATATGATACACACCCATTACTCTGGCATTACATTTATGTGAGAATGTTTTCAAAATGTTAAAGCCTCTATAGGCAACTTTTATGTATTAACGTATTATCAATATCTTTCTACAGTTTGCATACTGTAATATCTATGGGAGAATGAACAAATCACCGTTTAGATCAGTCCTCTTGATGTCTCAATATTTAACACTCATTTTGTCCACCACCGGTTATGATCTCCCTTGAAACTGTGACAAATTATTTTATGGCCGTGTCACTAAAGAGATTCCCATACTTGGAGTATAGTCATAGATCATGCTAGCCATATGCAGTGACCACCTGCATTCTGCATGTCTTCATTGTTATGGTTAGGGGAAACAATTACACTATTCAAAGAGTAGGGGTCGCAAATCTCATCAAGTTACAACCTGCAGCCACTTTAAAACTATACAATAACTATAAAAGCAAGTGCTGTTTTTCATAATCAACATTCATTATTTTAATGTCTTCAATCCGGTTCCTATGGATTTGGGGAGGAGGGATGGATGCATGTAGAGAGGGAGAGGGAGGGATGGGAAGGAGGTAAAGAGGGGGAGGGAGGGATGGGAGATAGGTAGAGAGGGGAAGGGAGGGATAGGAGGGAGGTAGAGAGGGGGAGGTAGGAATGGGAGGGAGGTAGAGAGGGGAAGGGAGGGATGGATGTACCAAAGGGTGAGCTCTCAGATATTGAAAGAGAGGAAAAGGAAGGAGAGAAGAAGGGAGGGGAGGGGGAAATCCAAGATGGCGTCTGATCTGACAGTGGTTCAGGTCATCTGAATGCAGATCACCTGGTCAGAGGAGACTTCCTGGTTTCTACAGACTCTTTTAGGATGAGCTGCTGTGTACACACAGAGACAGAGACAGAGACAGAGAGAGAGAGAGACAGAGAGAGAGACAGAGAGAGAGACAGAGAGAGAGACAGAGAGAGAGACAGAGATACACACACACACAGAGAGAGAGAGATAGAGACACACACACACACACACACACACACAGCATCACGACACTCACTGTCAACACAAACCCCCTTTTTAAATCCAGTCATATTGTAGTAAACATGTACAAAACCCAAATAATATTTTTATCATAAAACATTAAAACCCAGACCATGTTAGTTGAATACTTTTAAATAGTGGAAATTTTTGTTTTTTAGATGCATGGAGGTCTTTATGACTGTACATTCTGTGTGTGTTGTCTGGATCAATACATGCTGAAATATGTGTCTAAGGTTTCTCACCTGCAGACTTTTCCCGGCAGTATGACAACAGTATGATGGTGGTCAGCAGGTAGGGAGACGACACCACTATACTACACAGCAGTCTGGACCAAGACATGAGGGGAGCTGGAGCTGGAGAGGGGGATGGAGGGAGAGATGGAGAGGGGGATGGAGGGAGAGATGGAGAGGGGGGTGGAGAGAGCGATGGAGAGGGGGATGGAGAGGTAGCTGTACAGGAGGATGGAGAGAGGGATGGAGGGAGGGATGGAGAGGGAGCTGGAGAGAGGGATGGAGGAATGGTTGGATATAGATGGATGGAAAGAAAGTTTGAGAGAAGGATGGAGGGAAATAAAAATAATCTGTATGTTAATGACACATTCAGGGTGTACAGTAGAGTGGTGTAGAACCTTGTCAGACCTGTTAGCTGCTACAGAACCATCTCACTGATGAATGTTGAGAAGAGAATCCAGCATGTCTCTCACCTCTCACTGACAGCCAGCTGCTGAATGATGATCTTCCCAGGTCAAGGATTTTACAGGTGTATTCTCCTTCATCTGAGGCTGATACACTGGGGATGGTCATCTCTCCTGACCTCTCAGTGCTGATGAGGGATTCATCTTTATAAAACTCTGCTGTGAGGTTAGAAGGAGTTATTTTTGTCCGACAGCGCAGAGTCACAGCATCTCCCTCTGTCACAGGAAGGGCGGGGCTCTCTAGGATCACAGAAACTGTAAAGAACCAATCACATTCTGTTACACGCTGACTAATACCCCAACCTTTAACACAATGTGTACTGATTGTTACAATAAATATAAGTCTGATGTGACTTACTGGGGTATAAAGTTTGTTGTAAAGCAGAGAACTTACAATAGACTGAGATGTTGACAGCCTGACTGTACTCTCCTGAGTCAGACTCACACCAGAATACTCCGTAAAAAGGCTCAGTTCTAAAGGTACATGTGGATCTTGTCACTGATCCCCAGTCAGTTCCACACTCTGATAGTGGTCCTGTCCATGTGATGCTCTTCACTCTCCATCCAGTAGAGTGTCTCTGCTCCTCACAGCTCACTGAGACAGACTCATCAGAGAAGTGTTGAACACTGTTGGGACTGACACTCAGAGAGACTGATGGAGATGGACCTAACACACACGCACGCACGCACGCACGCACGCACGCACGCACGCACGCACGCACGCACGCACGCACGCACACACACACACACACACACACACACACACACAGTTAGGAAGGGAGGGTTTGGAGTACACAAACATGCCTTGTCCAGATTCTATCTAGTATACTGGTGACTCACCTGATACATGGAGAATCTGAAGATAGCTGAACTCTGTATAAACCACCGGGTCTCCTGTCTCAGCTCTACACACATACGACCCAGTGTGATTCAGACCAACAGGACTGAGAGAGTAGGAGCCTCCAGCCCCACGCTGGCTGTCTGCTAGCAGCTCCACAGAGAAACCCTTTGACCAATGAGAAGGTAGGTGTGTTGAGTAGGGAACAGCCCTGTACCAGGATAACCTCCAATCTGGAAAGGAGTCTCCTTTAACCTGACAGCTCAGAGTCACTGAGTTTCCAACATTTACCCACCATGAAGGAGACACACTAATATCAGATACTGCCATGAAAGAAGAGAATACAACAATTTACTTAAATCATTCAGATTGCATGAATTAATATTTGTTTTAACATCAATGAATGGATTAAAACAAAATTAGTGAACCTCACCTTGAGACTGAGTCTGTCCATTATGGAGGATGACTGAAAGAGAGAGAGAGAGAGAGAGAGAGAGAGAGAGAGAGAGAAAGAAAAAGAGATCAAACCTTATATTCTGTAAGTTAAACCTCCCCTGACACATTTAAGCACACAGACTGCTGCCCCTCCAAACAAACACACAGTTGAATACAGACTAACACATGTCAAATTAGTTTTGTGATGCAGTAACCATGGAGATGCAAACCTGTGTGATGAATGATGTCACTCTCCTCTCTCTGATCAGTTTCCTGTTTGTTTCCTGTCTCTGTTAACTGTCACTCATCCTACCTCACCATCAACGGGAGATAAACTCAACTATCTGCTGTGTGTGGGGTTTTGCCCTTTGACACAAAACTAATGTATACACAATATTAGCTGAGTAACTGTTCAGTAAATAGTTGTCAATTATTTTTATTGTTACTAAAAAAATAAGTTATATTTTTAAACTGTCTTTATGCTGAATATTTAAACTATTCCACACACTGCAGGCACCCAGACCTCCAGACCCACTTTGAACACACAGGTATAGAACAACTTGTGCTGTGCACACATACACACTGCCCAACCCACCTGTACTCATACCAAAACACATACACACTGCCCAACCCACCTGTACTCATACCAAA
>JAPMUY010004263.1:0-31039 GCA_026901105.3 Galaxias olidus
AAAGGAAAGTAGCAACCTAAAAAATGGCATCAGAAAGATTTTCCTAAAAAAGGCCTTGCTTAATCCTTAATACAAGTATTTAAAAAAAAAAAAAAAAACTAGGATCATCATTAGGAATCTGTTCACCAAGATACATTTTCAAAGAATACACATTACGATGGCTGCTCCCTCCAAGGTCCTTTATTACATGTGCTGAATGGGGGTGAAGGTCGCATCTGCTGTATAGCCTGGTAATTAATTCCATTTCCACATGACCCCCCCCCAGCCCATATCCCGTCTGTGGTGGGGGTAAGACCCCGGGCTGGAGCGGAGCCAGAAGGAGGCTGGGACAGGGTCCAGATCACAAAGCCCAGGACAATGAACAAACCCTCCAATTTCATGTAATTACTGGGCAGGATCTCAAACACAGAGCCAGCCCTCTGGCCCACACAGGCTTATGCGTGAAGTGCATCACATACTAATACAGCGGGATTTCCTTGATATATGTAACGCTGCCACACTGCCCGTCTCTTTGCTCGCGTTGGCAAACAACAATAATCTGCAACCAGTGTTTGCAGATCAAACCCTTGGCTATGCTCTCCATTAAGTAATAACCTCGTGCAATCAGGCTCACTCTAGGCCAATAAGAATGGATCATTCCATGCAAATAGAATTAAAAAGGTCTAGACATGTCTTTCTTTGGTGTCAACACGCGCAGATTCACACTAATCCACGATGACCATATTTTCATAGTGGCACTGTTCTTGCTTGCATTAATTAGCTCATTACAATTTGAAGTCTTTTTTCACCCCCAAAAGGTCTTTCATCTTTACATTACATTTTGAATGGTGAGTGGCCTTTAAATCCAGGCATTTCAGGCTAATTAGGGCCATACACACATAATATAGTTGGTTTAAAATAACTGAAGTCCAACTTGGGCAGCTGTGGGTTCTGTTGGTGAGGACATATGTTAACATTTCCAAGTCCTAACAGAGAAAATAAATGTGGAGATAGTGCTTAGGAGGGTGAGATAACCGCTGCACTATAAATGCACTAAATTACTTCCAGACAACATGGCAGGGAAAGGAGTTGACAAACAGAGAGCGTTAAATGAGTTTAGCTTCCTCTCTGACCTCTACTCAATAATTCGGGAACTCATGAATACACCATAATCATCAAGGATCAACACTTCAATTACATTTCACTGCCGTAGAGGAATTAATGTTAAAATCTCCCGTTACCTTGACGCACTTTCAAAAACATTCATGACAAGACAAAGAGCCAGCCACCTCTTTTCACGGTGTCCCTGACAGCGAGTGGCACTTTCGTCTCTCTTACGGAGGACTATCCCTCTCCGAGCCGGCTGGACAGTTCTAGAGGAGACGTCCGGGCGAGACTCCACTCAGCACGGTCACCTCTGTGGAGATCTGACAACCACAGAAACCTCTGGCCAAAGGCTAAGTCAATAGCTGAGAGTGCATGCCACTACCGTCCGTTGCCTGGTGACCCCCCGCCCCCTAGCAGCCAAGGGGGGAGGGGGGTTCTTTTGTGCTGGCTGCTTGAGGGCGGGCTGATTTAGGCCCAGACAGCGTCTTAGCACTGTCAGAGTGGGAGAGCAGAGACTCGTAGTCAACGTAAGGTGCCTTCTTGTGTTGTGTACTTCATTGGACAGATGCCATTAGGGTCACAAACTCGCACTGCTTCCTCGTTTTTGTGAAGGACACCAAGGACTTTATATTTATCGGCAGCACAGTGGCTCAGTGGTTAGCACTGTTGCCTCACAGCAAGGAGGTCCTGAGTTCAAACCCCAAGGGCCTTTCTGTATGAAGTTAGCATGTTCTCCCCGTGTTTGTGTGGGTTTCCTCCGGGTACTCGGGTTTCCTCCCACCATCAAAAAAAATGTTCCATTCTCATGCCAGTGCCCTGACCAGTCACTGCCAATTCAACTGGAGCTGGTCTGTGTGTCCTATGTGTGAGCAAATCTGTCGTAATATATGTTGGGTGAGCAAGTCTGGTGCAAATTGGCTGCCGTGGGATCGCTCAGACTGAGTGTTGTGTTTGATAGCTGATTGTTCCTTCTTCGTTCTGTGTAATTAATTGGCAACCAATTTGTGTAAAGCGCCTTGAGTCTTGAGAAAAATGAATTATTATTATTATCATTATTATATTTGGCACCTAATTAGTCCATTTTCAAACGCAAATTCAAATCCTTGTCAAATGGAGACCACCAGTTGATGACCACACCAGATGACCGGATGAACATAAGGTTTGAGAATTACTGCGTGTGGCATTGTGTTCTTATAAGGGGAATCACATAGAGAGAGGCTCTTTTTGCTGAGCTTCTAATCACACTCTTCAGTCTATGTTGCTCTGAACTTGTCTTATTTCCTGAAAGTGGCAGTGAATCTGTAACAGGGATGTATCGGCCATATATCAGTATCACCTTTTGTACTGCCATCGGCTATAGGCCGATAAGATGACATTCACTGATGAAAGTGGCTGATGCATATCTGTCACATTGAATTTTTTGATTGAATTTGTGCTCAGAATACAAAGGTAGTGTGATAAAGGGCTGAAAGATTAGAAAACAGCTCAGTTATTTATTTTATAATGAAGATTTATTTCCCTGATTTGTTTCCCTGGTATGAAAAAAACAAAAACAAAAACAAACAAACATTGGTATCGGTCACATTTTTTAATTAATTTTTTTTAAACATCGGGTATCGGTATCGGCCCAGAATTTCCCAATCGGTGCATCCCTAATCCCTGTAATAATCATTACTAAGCATAAGTCACTTCACATGAATTGGGTGGAAACCCCACCAATATAAAGGACAAAGGCCTTCTAGTGTAAACTAGTGGCTTGGTTAATATACTGAGTATTTTAATCAGCTATTCTCCATTGCTAACCATGGCTCCAAGGTTTCCAAGGGCACTATAAAAACGTGGACCATAGAACTCAAAATGTCAAGTCACTGAAGGGGGTTGGAAGAACAAAGGGCTTCACTTCCAAAAAGAAAAACTGTTTGTCCTGTGGCACCATCTGACAGCCAGACTCACCACTGCACAGTCTCTATTAGTCGGGTAATGTTCTAACTCCATAACAGAGACAGCTCTCCCCTTGGAGAACACAGCTCTCCCACTGCACAGTCTCTATTAGTGGGGTAATGTTCTACCTCCATAACAGAGACAGCCCTCCCACTGCACAGTCTGTATTAGTGGGGTAACATTCTAACTCCATAACAGAGACAGCTCTCCCCTCAGAGAACACAGCTCTCCCATTGCACAGTCTCTATTAGTGGGGTAATGTTCTAACTCCATAACAGAGACAGCTCTCCCCTCGGAGAACACAGCTCTCCATCAAAGCTAGGCTGATCTTCTTTGTTCCAATACGCATGACATTAAACATGAAACAGTGCTTGTGAGGGGCTTCAAAGCTATACATTGCAATAACATCCTCTACCCCAATAACAATAAATCTGCAGTGAATGTCGCCGAAATTCCTTGATTCACTGAGTATTTGGGTCATTTGCTCCAAAAGTCTGGGATTCATTAGAGCGCGGGTGTCCGTGAGAATCTGCCATTGGCCCGTCCTCGGAGATTACGCTCATGTGGGAACCCGTTTCGACAGCTGGAGTGCTGCCTCCGCAACAGAACGCCCAAATAAAACACTTTAGCAGGGCATCACACCCTCTTCACACTGCTCAATAGCTTGCATGGCCTTCTCAAAGCTCTGGAGTTGAAGCTCGTCTTCCCTGGTATGCATGTCCACACTGTAAACGAATACATGCTCAACTTTGAGTAAAACAAATTCCATCCGAGGGAAAATACTGTTATCAGCATCATCTTGTTATTTTTAAGTCCTAATCTAAACATGTTAAAGCTGTGAGTGAGCTTGTAAGCTTGAAGATGGATTTGATCTCACTAAATCACATCCACACACGAAAATACACACAGCCATCCACACACTCTATATTATAAAGCAAGCGGACATAATACTTTTAACAGAGAGAGTAAGGAGAAACCTTGAAATACCACTTCCTTTAATAATAAATGAAAAGGGGGAGATAGGCTAGTGGTGTCTCAGATTTACGTCTTCATCTATTCTCATTACATCGATTCCCCAGTTCAAGAAAAACTACCCGTGTAACAAGCGGTGATCCATAAGTAAGGAGAGCTGAAATCATTTCCATATATATTGAATGACCTTTTCCTCCAGGGATAGAGTACTGTGGAGGAGGGGGGGTGGGGGTGGGTGGGGGTGAGGGGGCACTTTTTGCCCCATTTAACAGTCTACATTACCTCGATCTAGACGGAAAGCTATCTCCAGATTGTGCCAACGTGTGATAACCTTTGTCATACGCGTGAGGACTAGGTCGTTATCTCTGTCATATCCTGCACCTTTCGTTGGCTATCGGCGGTACATGTGAGCTCTGCTAATTCCCCCTGACATCAGGGCAGTGGGTCGAGTTGATGAGGCCCACATGGACAGGAGAAAGGGATTTTCATATACCAGCCAGGCCAAATTCTCTCAAATGAAATGACCCAATACGTGGTAGGATAGATCATGCGTTGATCACTGGCTCAACACAATAAAATGTGACGACAGTTATCACCAGGTGGATAAAGAGCGTATGAACTATTGCATTTGGCACAAACTTCCAGTCAGACCAAATATATAACCAGTAAAAGACCATGTTGATTTTTATTTAAAGGGCAACAAACTAAACTGTGATTTAAGGGCAATAGAGGACTGGTTTTCCAGTTTGCAAGCTTTCAAGGATTCCCAAGCGGTCAAAGGAGCACATCCTCTCCCCGCTTGTCTCGTACCCTGTGGGAGTGTTTGTGGAGTTGTCATTCCATCAACGAGTGTTTACTTGGTGTTCTTCGCAAAAAAACACCACGCAGTCTAAAACACAATGCCTTTCCAACAGTCAACATTAAATATGTACAAATTGAACACGAAAGCTCTTAAGCAACGTGAGCGAAACCTGTCTCGGCAGACCTTTCAGGGGCACGAGTTGTTGTAGTGTGGTGTAGTGTGGTGCAGTGTGGAGAAAAAAGGTTTCGTGCATTTGTCCACTGCCCTGAGAGGCCCGTAAATAAATGAGGGACTTGACGAGGGAGGTTTTGAAAAACGCTGTATGTTCTGGAGCGTTTGAAGAGCAGCCTGTGCAAATAGAGCCATTATCTGTATTATTCGCCATTCCAGTTCATTTCCCTTAGGCCCTTTATTTCTTCTTGCTAATGGCATACTCATTCAGCAAAGATCTTCCATTCTAACGGTGTGGCTGTGGTTATCAGAACAGGAACTTTAATGAAGCAATCTTCTTTTCCCCTGACCGTGAAAGAGCCCAAGACCAATTACTGTGTAACTCACCAGTCGAGGTGACACCTCCTTTCCCCTGCCCATCCTCCTGATTGTCTCAAATGACATGGTTTGTTTTTAATCAAGCCTTTTATTGTTCATTTCCTCAATGAATACTGCAATTACTGTCCGGCGTTTTATCCCGCAGCAAACATTTACGGCGGAAACGGTTGAATATGTTCATGCATAGTTCCTTAGGTCCGATTGAATAACCCAAATATAGCTGCAGTCAGGAAGATACACACTTTCTCAAACAACTTTACATTATTTATTGAACACCGCTCTATCATCATTTGTCACTTGGACACAATCTCATGTTTTAAAATATTGCAACAGACTAAATAAGATGCCAAATCTGAACCTATTTCTCATTGCCAGCCTTATATTTTGAAAGATTCTAGGGGAAGAGAGACATCGGTCGAGTAAGCACTTTTTCATCTTTTTCTTAGCCGATGCCTGCCGCAAGCTTCTTATGTATGCTGTGAAAATGTCTGCCTCGGGATGGAGATGAATAATGAAGAGCATATATCATTATCATAATATACAGACTCCACGCTGATGAACGGCACACAATGACGAGTCATAAAATATCACTTCAACTACCCCGTGCTTGTGCAAAGATTCTGTCACAGCGAGCAATAAGAGCGGCTTGGCTTCAAGTACGACAGGAAACGGGCACTTTCTGTGATGCCACTTAACCATGCTCAGTGTGAATTTCTGCTGGGGCCCATCTTCACTCACAAAAAGAATATTTGTTTGACCTGGAGACCAAGGAAATGGTCTTATTACCAAAAGGTTTAAGGCTCTGGTGCTGCCGTGTCTAGTGGTTAGATCAGCTCAACATCACACTCAATTGTTATTATCCAATCACCTGAAGACTCGAAGGCCACATCATAAAGAGGTACCACAGCAATACAATTTATACACATTCACAGAGAAATAACGTTAATACCAGCTACCAAATGTATTCCTAGCTTAATATTAATTTGTCTGTTTACCTCAAATCAATGTTTACCATCAACATTTAGTCCACTGCTACCGGGACGGCAGATATGTCATTAAAGAAGATCTCTATGGGCCTTTTGGCAGGGCCTATTATTTGTGACCTAAAGGGAAAACCATTACGTTTCAAGATGGTATTTCTGCCAAAATGGTAATGGGATCTCGGAGCAATTGTTTACTTTTGAGGTTATGTGTTCTCTCGCCAAAGGTTCTTCTGTTTGCGTTCACATCAGCTGTGGATAACCATTCTGTCCGCCTCAGAACTGCTTCTGTGTAACAGCTTTTGTAATGGCCACAAATCATCACAAAATATCCACACGATACTTAGCAAACGGTTTCCTTTCAAACACATTAATAACATTCTGAGCAATTGTTTGCGAGAACAACCTCACAAAAGAGGACGTTGGGAATTCAATCACACAGATTAATCAAAGCCGGCTGTGTTAGCTGTCAAACAAGTGCTACAGTGGGGAACATTACGACTAAATGAACACAAGCTGATGTCTAGAAAACAAGACAATGACATAACAGCCAAGCAAAAAAAGAGATTGCTTCACTATTGATATTTCCAGTGAAAAGATACCCCCATTATTACTATTACCATGATCAAAAAGGAGTATCTACATCTTTACTCAGACACATTATTTATTTATATGTACCAAATATAAAACGTAACCATCTATTTGATTTTTTTATTCTCTGTATTTGAAGCATTTCCCTAACATACGGTTTCATTCTATCAAGGGAGGTTTCCTCTGATTCTTCCAAATTAAGTTGCAGGAGACAATGATGAAGTGGAATTCCCCGGGGGCATTCGTGTGCTCATCCAACTTCCTCCGGTCCCCATGCCTTCGCCCCCTCATGAATATTGATACCTTCCCTGCTGGGGCTAATAGTGAAACTGTGAGAAATGGTGCTGGGTGTGTCGATCCCGCCGGATCCCCGCGGGGCATGACGTCAAACTAAAAACACAGCCGCCACAGACAGGGAGATGATCCCGTCAACCAGAGTGGGATAGAAGTCAATGCCCCCCTAGACAGACGTTACAGCAACCACCGAGACGCCCGGCTGTCAACACCGTACGCAAACGGATTCGTGATCAAATCTCCCGCGGCAAACATTCGTGCCGACAAATCCCCGTTTGCTCAGGGCTTCCACGACATCACGTTGGGGAGTGAGACAGCTGTGACAGGGCCCAGTGTTGAGGCGTTGCATCGTATCGCCGGGATTTACGGGGAGACGGCACTGCTCCCGACGTTCCCTTACATTCCCAGCCAACTGAGCCCAGCCGTAATGGAGCGTTTCACAATGTGTAAACGGCACACCGTTGTGATATTACTTTCTAATCCTTCTTTGTTTACATCAACACCCGTAAATACAAGAGCAGTGCACATATGGCATATTAATGCGAGAAAGATCGATTGATTGCCGTGTCAAGGCCTCCCTTGGAATCCAATGTCCCTTGTGTTTAACGACAATGCCATGGTGATGAGAGAAGTGTCACGATGCAGTTGCAAAGATAGAGCTGGGAGGGAAATTGTAATGCCTTTATGTTCAAGTGAATATAGTACAAACAAACAAGCTCCTATTTGGTTTATAATAAATACAATACCACAAAGACGTTGGCCTATTAGTATCGGATATCAAGGAGACTTTTAGACGGTGCAAGAATCAGTATAGAGCTGGAGAAGTCTATTAAGTATGCAGCAGTACATTACTATAAAGCATCGCTTCCAATCCCCAGGCTTGACGGTGAACATCTAGAGACTGCACGGTGTATTAGCCGAGGACGGGGCCGGGGAGGGTCTCCGCTAGCTGGACAAAGGCTCTGTCTGCCGGCCTGTCACCTCACTGAGACAGGGGAGGAGAAGCATCAGCTGGCCCCGCACAGGCCTTTGAATAATACACAGAGGGGATCTCTTTAACACCTCCTGAAGGGGCCAACGGCCTGTGACACGGCTTGTGGTGTTAGAGAAAATGAGCGGCCTCCCGGACTAACAGGCCCAGTGTGCCTGCCCCACCACAGTGACTTGGTGCTGTGGATGATCCTACAGTTATGGAAACGCTGGCCTGACGGGTAGCACAAGGAAAGGGGTTTCCAAAATGACCGTCCTTTTTAGCAATCCAACGGCCTTCTCCGACGCTGCATCAAGAGTGTGCCGATCAATTTGAGCATGCCGCAAAGCGATACGTAGCAAAGGGATTATGTTGAAAGAGCCCTAATTGTTTCCCAGGCAACTAGTTACAGCTCTGCTAAGAGGATGGCTGTGAAATTTGTCAGCGATTATTTTACCCTCCAACGACTTACTCGTGTCCTCCAGCTGTATCCTTTCAAGCAAGACAACCTCATATATATGTTGTTTTTTTTTGCGGGAAGAGGGGGTATTAGTAACAGACTACTTGAGGCAAGCAAGCCAATAAGCATTACTGTCTCTGCCTGAACACGTTATTAACATAAACACATGTGTAGATGGAAACAATGACAAGGTCACTAAAATATGTAGCATTGAGAAGGTCTCAGGTTAAACGTTGTGATGTTCAACAAAGCATGTAGTTTAAAATGACACCCATGAGAAAATCAATTGTGACACTATGAAAGCTGCGTTGCACACAGCCGATATCTCTGGATTGACTTAAAGCAAGTGCCAACACAGGAAAACACAGAGTTCCACAATGGTGGAGAGGAAAAAAAGAACTCAACATGTAGCCCCATTCACACGCAACCCCCCTCCCTCAGTGAAGCGGCTGACCTCCATTTTCTCTCCCTTAATTTGCCTTAGAGTGCAGAGTCTGAGGTAATTACCGGGCCTTTACAAACAGAGGGATAATCAATGACAACTAAGTTAATAAGGGCTTGCTAGTGCGACGTGTTGCTGAGGGATGGCTTTTGTCGTGCGGCGTGACCGAGGCCCATGTGGTCTGCCACTCACACGAGACCGTACCTCTCCCTCAAAGGAGCAAGAGCCGCGGCGGCAGCACACAAAAACCATTGTCTGTGGTCAATCCCTAGCAGAGGAGGGGGAACCGCATGAGAATCTCAACGGCCTTCTCAAACACGCACCGCCGCTGCTGCTGCTGCTTTTCATTTCTACGGTGCTCTCGGGCAGAATCTGGTGATAAGACATTGTGAGGGGTTTTCATCCGAGGTTAAAGAATGTGTTAGCTCGTGTGAGCGTATGTGTTTTTGAAAAGAGAGGACGACAATACTCAAACAGGGCAAGAGTCACTCTAATCCACATGAGATTACCATCTCAAACAAAAACCCAAGGATATCATTATGCCACGAATGTAGTAGCAGAGAAACAAAAGCCTGCGCATTTCAGCTAAACAGCTGCCTTTGTTCTCGGGAACATGAATCCTTGAAAGAGGCCAACCAACAAAGCATCTCCATACAGTATTGGAATAGAAACAATAACATTTTCTTACCTGCAGTTTGGAGGTGGGTCTAGTGTTATTTCGGCAAGCTCCTTCTGAATTCTGTAAAACAAATATGTGTATGCTCAATTTCCGTTTGTGGGTAAAACCTTATATAATTAGACAGAGCTACAAGAGTTAATGAAGTGTACAATTAATTTCTAAGAATATATCCAAATATATGTCGCTTAATACTTAATAAATGACCAAGTGACTGGTTGTCACATTTTATAAAATTGCCAGCCCGCTAACAAAGAAGGCAGACACATAGCCACGGGGCAAATTAACAGCAGTGCAAGTCAACCGCATACAATGAGGTGCGCTAGGAATGATATCTGTCACTTTGGAAATTACATTTTCTATCATTCTAAGGTATCGCAATAAGCATTATTGATGACAAACTAAAGAACAACCTGTTTGGCAATATGACTTCAAGCAGAGGCAGAGGGTGAACGCTTCAACGTTGCACAGGCACTCGTCACAGAAGTGAATTACCCAAACAGAGTAACAACAAACAAGACGGCAAATGATGATAGACTCAGAAGGGCGATTGAGGCCATCAATACAAATGTTTTGCCATTTATTTCATAGGCGTCCGTCAGGGGGAGAACAGCGTGAGGCGCCGTCTACTAATGGCGACATAAACGCAGCGCCGCTGACAACAGAGGGCTGTTCAGCATTATGGCCTTCATCACTTGCAACCCGTAGAGAGGCAAGTGAGTGCCGCACATACAAAGACTTTCAGAACGCCACAAGCTGCTCTGAAAAGCTGTGGCCTCAGTGAAACTCATAATTGTGTCGGCACCTTATGTCGAAGCAAATAGGTGCTCCCTCTGCTTGGTGGGGTTCTGTCCAGGACACGCATTCATTGGAATCAACCCATTTATTGCAAATGTTGCCGGGCTAATTGATTTCCCTGTTGACATAGACTCTTTACTCTGTGCTGCATACAAACTGTGTCTTACTGTATTCTTTGCTCATGGGTTATCTAGGGTTTAATCAGTTGGCCTTCTCACCCTGCAGACGACCTATACTCTTACCACGCTGCCCTAGATGACTCCTATACACAGTCAACGTCAATTCTGGATTGGTAACCATGGCAGTCCAGTTCTGCTCAGCGCCATTCAGAATGCAGACTTCCACATGAAACGGTCTTGTGGTACCTATGATTAGGAGGCCGGTGCCAATGGGACTTGTTGGCTGTCTGAAACTTCACATCCCCTTGAGGGCAAGGGAGAGGCCCCAAACACTGCCTGCATAAATAGCATTACCATGAGTCAGATGAGCACTTTACCTCTTGGCACTGGTCGAGAGTTTGGCAGCAGTTTTACTTGAAATCTTGGTCTCCTTCTTTTTGGGCTGTGCTTGTTCCCGCTCCTGTTCAGGTGGTGCCGATTCTCTTTGTTCAATATCCGAGCTTCCCCCACTGGTGCTGGGGCTATCGTCCGGTCTCTGCACTTCACTGGACATCTTGGCCCTAAAAAAGGGACGTCACACTGTGTAATGCACCTTTCACAGGAGTGGCGCTGATAAAACTGTCAATGCCATTTCAGTAAAAGACTGCTTTTAAGGTGCAGAATTGGTGAAAATGGGATATTATCTTAATAATTGTGTGGGGTTTCTTGAAAGGTGTGGTGGAATAAAAGCATGTAAACAGGTTATATATCTAGATATCCATTTTATGGAAAAGAAGGTAGGACTGAACAGATAGTCATTTGTATAGCTATAAACTGTGCTACACAAAATTTAAATAGCTTTAGTGTGTAGAATTAAATCGGTTTAGCCTACTCATTCATAAAGAGCATTAGCCCTACCCTTTAATGAATAGCATCAGGGGTGTGATAAAGGCAAATGCGATTAAACCACCTTAACATGTGAATGACATGTAATGATAAAAAGAAGGGAGCTGTAACTATCAACTATTGACAATCTAATATGAAGAGTGAGAAAGCACAATAAAAGGGCTATTCCCTTTGACCTGCAACTGATCATTAAGTGTACTTAAAAGGACCAATGTCATCTCAAAATCGGATAAAACATGCTGTAATTCATATCGAGTTTAATCGTGGCTGACAATAAAGCGAACGTAAACATACCAGATTAGCATAAATATGTTTACACAAAAGGTGTATAGTCTACCGGATTTGTTGATTTATTGAACAGTTACTCCATAGGTGAAGTAAAACTAGTGCTCAATCGCTTGTCTTTCCCGGGGGCGTTCCATGATGAGGACATCAGCACTGAAATGTATCAATTCGTCCAACACATGTATCGACTTGCGACAAGGCGTACACAATGGATATGATACTTTTTATAGATAGAATACAAATCGAGGAGCTGGGTATGTTAAGATTAAGTAACACCCAATGTATCTTATTTACAAGCACGACATCCTATTGTTTGATTAGGTCAACAGCATGTTTGTACTCCGGTGGCAAATAAGCCAACGACCTGACAGCATGGAGCAGTCAAATAAGAAATTATGAACATCATAGCCTCACAGAAGAAAAGTAAGATTCTGTCATGCCCCGCTATAGGGTATTTAAATCTAAAGGCCTCAACGTCAAAAAAAAAAAAATGTCCTCAAGACGAATACGCAGAGAGCACGGTTGGCCGGGATCCTCCAAACCAGGGAACAAGAGCAGGTCGAAGCCAGTCGACGCAAGGGCCATATATACTGCTGGAAAATGTGTGAATCCTCAAGGTTTCTCGAGTGTCCACATTGTGCATTGAGAGCACTGCCCCTAGCTAAGCACAAAGGGAGGCACGTCCCACATCCCCCTCATTGGAAAACGCCACTTTCACGGGACATTTACTTACTTTCGGTGTACTAACAAGGCACAGTTAATCGCGTGTTTCAATATTACCTGCAGCTGACCGTCGATGTTGTTTTCAATATTATAATCCCAAGTGAAAAGTATATCCTCACACGGCCGTCTGCTCGCGCTCGTGTCCTTGCTATTTAACTGGAGGTAGCAACAGAAAAGCGATTACAGAAAACTGAGGCAGCCGGACCGCCTCCACGCGCGCGCCCAGATAGCGCGCTCTGCTCGTTCACGGTTCATGGTCTTTTTCTAGATGGAGACAATCTGCTCATTTATAGTTTACCTTGGTTGTTTTCGTTAGAGTAAAATTTGGATTTTTGACGTGCCCAACGTGCAAAAATAAAAGTAGAAGCTCCATCTGTTCTAGGAATTTAAATAGCAAGACATACATCTTTTCTTTTCACATTAATGTTTTAGGTAATTCTACCAAGCTCATAGTACACAACTTTTTAAACCTCTCGAGAGCAGAGCGCCTATGATGGACTTATGGAAGTTACTGGAAGTTGCTACAGGGATACATAAATTGGTGCATATTAGGTCTTCAGTAGTCTCCAGCATTACTGGCTCCAGCAGTAATTCAACCCTGTACCCGGGAGGTATAAGCTCCAGGCTGTAAGCTATGCAGGACCATGTGTGGTTGATGGTTGATTGAGGTGTGTGTTTGTGTGCGTATGTAAGGGAGGGGTGAGTAAGCGGAGGCGGGAGAAGAAAGACCTCTATTTTCGTGTGTGTGATGTGTAGTCAGTGATAAGAAAAGGCTACAAGCAATATGTATTGAACAAAAACAAATTGCCATGAAATGTAATATCTTGAATTTAAATGTGCAAAAAAAGTCTATGACCCCCAACAACAATCTTTTTTTGTAGCCTACTTTCTGGCTTTTTGGTACCCCAGGGGAAAACACTAACTCCCAGACTGCACTCAGGAAACAAGCGTTGGGTACATCCTTTAGAAAGGAATGACAGAACAGTACACACATATATATAATAATGTTACTATCCAGGTATTAACATAGATTGTCAGTCTAGACTTTTAATTGAACTGAAATGGAATACAATTTTTAACTTGTTTCTGTGGGTTGGGATTTAAGAAACATACTTATAACTATTCTGGATGCAGGGTTAGAAGCAGGGACAAGACACCGTTTTCTGGTCTAATTAATTAGACATGATAATGCCGATTAAAGCTAATAGCTGTATTCTCCATAACCACATGGAAACATGTTGGCCGCCCCTGTCTTTACTTTGACATGGGTTAATTTCAAGTTTACAAGACTTACAGGGGTTTTTGATGCGTCACTCCTTCCTTTTTGAAGGTTCACGCATTTGTGGATCGTCATTCAAACGAGACCTTCTGGATTGCTCTCTAAAGCCATCAAATCAGCATGACAATGGCCCTTGGCCTCCACCAATCTATAGGCCAGCGCCTGAATGGTGGAGGCAGCAGCATGTGCACATCCGGAGTGTTGCCCCGAACAGGCTTCAGGGTCACGTCTGCTTAGTGCCGAGGGCTCTTTGTAATTTAAAATCAGGGTATAAGGTCTAACCCACTGAACAATCCAGAACTCGGCCCTTCATGTTCTCCAGTCCCCTCTCCACACCAGAACCAACGGCGGAGGAATGCTGAGAGTCCCCCGGGGCCATTGGGCGTTATTGGACATGACTTTGGACGTGCATGAGCTGGAGTTTGGGGGAGTTTTTATTTGTGTGGAGTGAGAGATAAATTTTTATTGGCAAGATCTGACACAAACGTTGTGCTTCTTTAGAGCAAGCACGAGAGAGAGAGAGAGAGCGAGAGAGAGAGAGAGCAAGAGAGAGTGTGAGAGAGAGAGCTTGCGAGAGAGAGAGCTTGCGGGAGAGAGAGCTTGCGAGAGAGAGTGAGAGAGAGAGAGAGAGAGATTGTTTACATGTTGGCAGAAAGCTTTTGGTATCCATAAATGTTTTATAGTCATTCCTGCAGAAAACCTGATCAAAGAGGGTGTAATCATCACTTTAGAAAGTCAAGTCACGTCCTGATCCAGTAATCACTGTCCAGGATGGAGTAATATTTCTGGGGCACCGACCGCAGTAACATTTTTGCTAAGCTTTATTTATCTGTTAAATATTGATCGACTGAAACACCATAAATATATTTGTATAGACTACTCTATTTTGAAATAAAAATTAAATGAAAAAATTCATGAAAAAATTATCATGGGTGGAATCCTCTTCTGCCAAACATTATTATTAAATATTGTGCCTTTTATATGTGTGTATTTAATCCTGTCGCATTTGACATGATGATATCTGACAGTAAAGTTAAGACATGGTAATTGTCCAGCAGTTATAGCACCAGTGTGTGTGTGTGTGTGTGTGTGTGTGTGTGTGTGTGTGTGTGTGTGTGTGTGTGTGTGTGTGTGTGTGTGTGTGTGTGTGTGTGTTGCAGTTGCCTTCTGGTTTTGAACACAAGGTGGGGCTATGAGACCTGCCATGGATCCTACAAACACAGCTGCTTTCTGCACTCCAGTGCTTAATCGCTGTTCAACCCCGCACACCACACACACACACACACACACACAGACCTGCACACACGCTGCTGCATCTCTTTCTTATTGTGTGATTCCAGAGTGACATTCCTGTCATTTTAATGTCACGGCGGTGCGATGAGGAGGGTTTTGGGGCCAGGGGCCTGTCGGTCTCTCCTTCCATCTCAGCCACAGTGGCAGCACCGTGGGCTAAAAGACAGTGATTGGACAGACTGGAGAGGAGCCAAGGTCACCCAAACACATTCTCCCTCTTGTCAGAGTGTCATTGGCCACAGACCTGAAGCTCCCTCCATGACAGTGGGAGCTGTGGAGGAGCCGAGGATACATGATGGGGACTGTTGATTATCCGATTTTCCAGCATGATGCCAACAAACCCAAATGTATTTACCAGCCACTCTTATTGCATTGTTCTGGCCGCCCAAGAGTGCTGGAAAGGTGTTACCGTGTTTTGAGGCACTCAATAGATCCCTCTGATTAAATTGACAAGATTGCATAGAAGTGGGGGTTGTGTTGTTAGACTTTTACAAAAGTCACACAAGGACCCGGAGCCGTGTTTAATTCATCAAAGGGGGCTGTGAAGCTCTTTGTGGTTGTCTTGTCCTATTTCAGGGCCAATTGTGAAACTGATTATCTTTTCAAGTGCGAGAATGAAAATGGACACACTCTAGTTGGCTCTCCTCTGTTCTACTCTGCGAGAAGGAAAATGGGTTTCTTTTCAATTTGGTGCCATAAATGTGTGTGTAGAGAGTGCTGTTTTGTGAAGAAAAAAATAATCATATCAAAAGGTCCTATTCATATTTATAAATGTCTGAATTTAATTACTTTCTTTGTAATCTTTGTGGGTTGGTTTCAACAATAGTATTGAGCCAGGAATATATTGTAGTGGAGCAGCAGGACACTACAGGAGCCAGTCTAGTTTGTGTCAAACACACAGCGTATGCTTGGCTGTGGTCACCATCAATCATTGGCTATTCAAACACAATCAACCCCTGTTGCATTGTGGAATGGCTCCGAACCCCTTTCCAATTAACAATACAATCACACCTGATTGGCGGTGTGTATGTTGGTCAGATTCCAAGTGGTAATCTAGTTTTCACTGGCACCAAAGCAGCCCATTTTCTACCAAAGGATGGAGGGAGATGGAGAGAGAGAGAGAGAGAGAGAGAGAGAGAGAGAGAGAGAGAGAGAGAGAGGAGAAGAGAGAGAGAGAGAGAGAGAGAGAGAGAGAGAGAGAGAGAGAGAGAGAGAGAGAGAAAGATTCTGATAGTGCACACCTGTTGTCATACTACCAATGATTTTATAGAACTTCCTGTATAAAGTGAGCATTCCTTTGGATCGGGATCTTGCCTTACTTTCCCACACAGTAGGTTTTTGGGTAAGTGTTTTTGGGGTTTGACATTTTCACCCGTTTTTCCACCGTTTACACAAAGGAATACACATAGTTTGTAAAAGGCTCCCGGCGTAGGACAGTGTTCTTCCGCGTAGGTCGAAATAAATGGTTTGTTTGCATTCCCCATGCTTTGCACATAATGTGCCGGTGCCAAGACATACAGTATTGTTTACATAAAATAAATATATGCAATATAAAAAGTTACACGAAAGGAAATCACCCTGGGAAAGACTTTTGGCACAGACTGGCCGTTGTTAACACTCTGTTGTCTAAATAGCCACATAAGTTGTTACTTTTCTCTGATCATTATGTTACTACAGAAAAGTTGGGAAAGTGCAGGTTTTTTCTGTGAACGAGTCAGTGACTCTTCTATGAAAGCGTTGTACAGAAACTATGAAGGTGAGGTATATATTTACCTGATAAACTGTGCTGTCCTAAAAAGTTGGTTACCTGTACTGTGCATACATATAGTTCATCGGACAAAGCAAAACAATGGGAACAAACACCCCCTTGTGGAACAAACATAAGCATGCATTTTGCTCTGCGTTTGTGATAGATGTTACAACTCAATAAACTTTACAGGGGGCAATAAAATAACGCAGAGCATGTTGTTCCCACAGCAACCTTATAAAATGAAGTTGGAATTCCCAATAAATGTTTATCCCTTCTTAAGTTATGTTTAAATTATTTTTGCCATGTCCGTTGAAGGATATTGACCCCTATTATGAAAGCATTGTTAATGCAGTGCTGAATGCAGCCTGTAGATGACAGTAGCGTGGTATATAAAAAAGCAAGCCTTAGAGTGGGACACACTTTGAGCACACGGACACACTCGCCCGAATACGCACACTCGCCAGGGTGTGTGATACTATTCCATTTCTAACTTTTTCTCAAACAAGAAAAGTTAATGTGCAATATGTAGGAATAAGACTGCACACTGCACTCCTGAAATCCTCCATAAAAGAGAATGTCTCTCAACAGTCCAAATACTGTAGCAAATACTAGAAAGATTTACAAACAAGACCTTTCACAAAAAAACTCCAAATGCACCCCAAGCTACATTAGTCTATATCTCTGTATGTGGGCCATTTTATTATTGAAATGTATGTGTATACATAATTATACTACATATTATTCCTTATTACTTGCACAGTTGCTCCTATGATTCTCTATTTTAAAGGTCTCATACATGACTATCTCCTTGATGATTGTCTCTCATGTCCTGTATTCTTAACCAGTAGCTATCAGCAGATCTGCGCTTGTGAAAAAAATTTAGTGAATGAAAAAAAAAGAATTTTGCTCAAAAAGGGGTACTTTTATTTCACAGGCCTGTACAATTCCAGTAATGTGTCAGTGGTGTGAACTGTTAACGGGAGCGATTTATTCCTGAATGGTGCTGTTCTCTCTCACTCTGGGAGCCTTTTCCCTCCATGCTACCCATAATAAAAGGAGGAAATAGCTGTTCTCACTTTTCGCTTTGGTCTTCAGACCTGTGACAAATGGCGGAGCTCTATCTATTTGTACACAATCCAGAGATCGGATGACAGGTTCCCAGGATTGAACAGTAATACTACATTTAACGTCACTGAGGCGCTATCAACCTAAAATGCAGGTTTTCTTTTCAATACATTGTTCCACAACCAATTCACAACGTTTTGAATATTTGTACAACAATTGAATGATTCTTGGGGATGGAAATAGAGCTGTACAATGAAGCATAGACTTTAACTCGGACAGCATGGAGTGTCCATCCGAAGGGAAATGCCTGTCTAACAAGAGCAATGCCACTCAGGAGACAGATCAAATGACAACTTTTAAGCATGTCGCTAGTCAATGGGCCTACTTACTAGTCTTTACAATAGAGCTGAGAGCTCTGCAGGTCCACTTGAGGGCCAGTATCCAGTTGAGTAAAAAGTCAGTGGGCCATTTAAATCACTCGTTTGAGTAGACTTTTATTGGGCTGTCTTGGATGTAGAAAACCTGTTGAAAAGCCACTTTATATGATGTCAAAAGACTCTGTATAGCAAGAAAAGAATGAACTGCAAACCTGTAGCCCAGAGCACTGTTCGGCACCAAACACTTCAGAGTTCGACATCCCCAGCTTAATTCTAGGAATGCTAATGGAAATCTAAGTAGCACAGCCCGATCTCTGTATTAACAAGAGGCTTATCCCCATCCATTTCCCTCCGGCACTAATGCACACCTTGCCTCTAAGAGCAGTTACCAGTCTGATGCGCCAGGCCTTTGTTTACAATGGGAGTGAGTTTGATAATGTGCGGCAAGCATCAGCTGGTGGGGAAGGCTGTTTGTTTGGTTGGGGATGTGCCCTGAGGAAGTGTCCCTATGGTCACCAGCTCTGCCACCTCTCCCGATTACAGAGCTGTTGGTGGATGCTGCGAGGAGGTGTCTTTGTGTGTGTGTGTGTGTGTGTGTGTGTGTGGTCCCAATATATTCCACACCAATCTGATCACCAGAAGCCTGTATCCCAGACTTGCACAAATGATTTCTTCACGGCCAGTTGTACCAGCAGGTTTATTTGTTAGGCCGTGTAACCCCAAGGGGTAAGATAGGGCGTGCAGAGCACACTGAAAGCGCTGCAGACAGAGCCAACACTATTGAGATGCTGAGATCCTCACACCCACAATCCCAAACATTACGCAGGCACAAAAGGGTGGCCACACACACACACACACACACACACACACACACACACACACGTAAACAAACACACTAACGCCCGCATGCATCATCATGAATAATAGCAATTTAAGCACTCTAAGTTGGCTCGTATTCAAAATAATGTGATCACCCCTCAGTGCACCCTCTGCACTTTCAGACACTCAATTTAGTGCGTTGCATTTGTTTTTAGGGACGGCAGATAAGGCAGCCAGCGAGATAAAGTGGACGATAACTTGGGCAAAAGTGCTCCTTTCCTGCCATCCAAATTGCAGGGAAGACACATTTATCTAACTTCGCCACGCTCTCAATGTAGTGAATAATGAATGCTGGGGGCTTTCTACATATCGTCTCAGTCTGTCCTTGAGACTCAGGGCACTGAAGGTCCACGGAACACATGGAAACCCTACAGCCCGTTCACCAGGTGGTGTGCTGCCTCCGTTTACGTTGGCGTCGGTGTCGGCTGATTGGACAAACAGCTGCGGCTCGGTTATGTTCTCTCTTTTTTTTAATAAGAGAAATAAATAAGCGTAATAAAAGCTGTTACCGTCCGAGTAACCCATTACTGATAGGGAAGCCAGGCTTAATAAATTGCAATGACTGTGGAGGGCATAGATAGGGAATTAATTTGAAGCCAATACCTCCCTGATGAAATATACAAGACTCTTGATCATGTTGGGCACACTTGTTAGTTTATTGGTTTAATATTTGTATGATGAGCTACTGTTGCACTGAAGACCATTATAATATATATAAAAAAATAGGCCTTCAACTTTATGAATAAAAAAACATGGAGTTGGATACATCTTTTAAATTTTAGTGCCATTATTGGTCTGACTTAGCAAGGGAGTTCAGACATATTTCATGTCCAATAGGGTCCTGGTGTCGGTAGTAAGGGCTGTACAAAATGACTGCTGTTTAATTGAAACACTAACCATGCAAATCTGTCTGGTAAAACATGGTTTTCAGCATGTCAAGTATGTTTTTGGAAGGACAAGCGTCCAAAGTTGAATGATCATGAGGGACATTGCCATGCCTCTAAGTACCTTATGCAATACCGAAATACAGGGTTTCGGTGACCGTGGGCCTTCCATTTTTTCACATTATTCCAAAGAGAAATGGAATAACTCTAATCCTTTTGTCTCTTGGCATGTGGCTATTTGCCCTGTCAAGTTGCCATTTGGATAATGTTTCACCGATGGCATTGATTACTGGGTAAGTATGGATATAGAGGTTTTAGTGGGACCTAAGATGGACCTACATGCATGCCAAAAGATCCACCTCCCTAATCCTTGGAGAGTTTATTTTGTGGTTCATCTAATGTTCGCAGCTAACCACACACTGCAAAGACCTTGATTCATCTGGTTTCCGCTCAAGGAGATAGGGTCTTTGATATCTTCTCAACAGAATGCAGACTTTTTGTAAGTCCTCCAAGCGGTCAGTTGAAACATGTGATTATATGCATAGATGTATGAGACTGCACTTGTGCTGAAATGCCACCTCTACACTTGGATGTGTGCACTGCAGACAATTTG
Source organism: Galaxias olidus (assembly GCA_026901105.3). Classification (NCBI taxonomy): domain Eukaryota; kingdom Metazoa; phylum Chordata; class Actinopteri; order Galaxiiformes; family Galaxiidae; genus Galaxias; species Galaxias olidus. Next base: position 20,714 of record JAPMUY010004263.1, read on the forward strand.
AGAAGGAATTTATTTTACACAATAGTATTGCACTTTACACTGGAGAATACCCATCAAACCTACTGAAAATAGACAATTAGGAAGCATGTTAAACATGACAGGAGCGTGCTAGATACGTTTAAGTGTGCAAACATACAGAAATAGCTGGGCCGTTTCTCTGCGGCGCTGGTGTTTCTGAAGTCGGGGTTGTTCCCGTCTGATCCGCGCAGGTTCTGACTCCGCCAGTCCAAATAGTGCAGGCTGACCGCAAGAAACATTGATTATGGTTCCCGGAAGTCCTCTGTGAAATAACTGGTGCTCTGAGGAGCCAGAGCTTACTGTGGATAATTGACCCAGATGTTTTCCTGGGTTCTGATGTTCTTTTAAGCTAGGTTGAGATGAGGTTATGAGCATAAGCAGGTAAAAAGAAGGATTCATCACCAGAGAATATTGGAACATAATCCCATTTGCGTTTCATTGCTCTCTGTTCTCACTTCATAGCTTGGCCTTCAACCATAAAATCGGCATGGGCTAAGGCTACAGCCCTGCACATCAATCTGTTGACAGTGCTTGTTACTCCTCCCATAGTCAAGTGTTTACCGAGGCAATAAGGGGTAAGTGCCTCTCATGGGAGACACATTAATGCAGCAATGATCTTACAAGCAGCCTCACTACCTTAGATAGTGCACTTTGGCCAAATGCTGAATGGCTCCCACGACAAAGTACTCACCACATTGTCCATAGACTTATTTGTCAATATGCTAACTACAGACATAGTTTCAATGGTTGAATACTGTACATACCAGTTTTACGATTTCCATTTTATTTATAACGTAAACCACTCTAACTGAATCTCTGCAGCACAAATATCCCAATTTTGGCATGAATAGCATAAATTGTAAATTTTTACGAGAGGACATCAACACGGTTGGTGGCTCTACAGCCAATATAGAGTCTTCCCTTGTAGAATTTATCTTCCGTTTCCCACCATGCGACCAGACTGTTCAGATAATTAGATATTGATAGAGGGTCAGTAATTAATGATGATGAGTCTGCCGCAATATTATCTGCCTGCAATTTCATCCAGAGGTCCATGCTGATTGGGCCAGAGGGTCACAGAAACATAGCCAATCGTTTGTCAAGTGTCCTGACCTGAATCTGGGGTAATGGGAAGGAGTCAAGCACTGATGGAACCTGGGACAAATTCACCGCTCTTCAACGGTCAATATTTCTGAAATAGTGAAAACCCTGATGCCCCCCAAAAACCTTTGATTCAAGATCAGACATATATGGATTACAGGCAAACCATTCTTAGTGAAGGTTTGGAAGTAGATACTGACAGAGAGTCTTTAAAAAGAAAACGAATACATTTGAAACTATTAAAAGATTTGTGTTAACTCAAAGGCCACTTTGCTTTTTATATGAATGTTTATGAACTGCTTGTCACAGGGACTAGGCTGGAACACTGGGATTCACTCAGCAGGCACATCAGGGAGTTTCACCCAGCACTCCTAATCAGTGTTATTGTTTGCACCTGTGTTTGGTTTTAAGCACCAGCCTTTGTTTGCTCTATGTGCCGTAATTGTCTTACCTGTGTCAGTATATACTGTAATCTTATTTTAAGTAAACAAGTGATAATTCTCTTAATTTACCTGGAAGTCTGTTTCTATTAATTTCTTATTCAGATATCGTTAGTCACCTTGAAGATTCGTGGAAATAATTTCTGCACTTGTGTCCATATCCACACTTATAACCCTGATTCTACTCAGTACTTACTTTAATCCGAAGAGGCATTTGACCTCGATTACGATTTGGTAGCTAAGTCAAAAATAGAATATTTCTCAATATAGAACAATTTTACCTTTGTCCTCGGAATAAAAACAATAGGCAGAACAATAAATGATGGTGAGGTTCAATAGTGTGTGTGTGTGTGCGTGTGTTTGCGCGTGAAAGAGAGTGATCGTCTGTGTCTGCGTTCTCCCTGCGGGGACGTACGTGTGTGTGTGAGTGATGGCTCTGTGTCGGAGACCGGGTTGTGTGTGTGTACCAGTGCGTGTAATGAACGCCACCGTCAGCTCCCACTCCCTCTCTGCTCCCCCATCCTTCACTCTGCCACAAAGCCTCCTGTGCACCACCTCTCCCTTCTCCCCCACTCATCACCTTATATTCTTCCTAATCGCCACTAGTTAGGCCATCGAACACACAATACCGTGAACTGTTCAGTGGGCTAGTCCAGGTGAGCTGACCTCATCTGAACAGTGTGCTTGACCTAATAGCCTTTAAAAAAACAAAACCATCTGCAGCGCAACCAATCATTTGTTGTTCTTTATAAATCGACGTAACCTTTCGGCTTGACGATACTTACAGAAATGTTAAGGCTTATTGCCCCCTTACTCAAGCCTTTATCGTCTCCATAAGAAAATGTCTGACTTCACTGATGTCTAAGCTCATGGGTAGCAGCCGTTTTTGAAATATTAATGCATTTTACCCAATTAGCTCACTGTTGCATATTGATTTCAAAGAATTATCTGAGAGCCTTATAAGGGGAGGTAGCTTCAAATGGGTCCTCAACAGAAATATTGTTGGGGCACGTGCCCACCCGCCATGATCACCGTGCAAACAGGGGCAGATGTATCACTTCAGTCTTTTAGATCTAATTCAGCAAAGTATTGAAATCAAATGAGACGTCTACCGCTATGGACTACCGCTTGGTACATGTGGTAAGACCTCATGTACTGTATGCAAGAGGCCAGCTCACAGGCACGCAGCACTCTGTGCCTATAGGGTCACTAAGCCCATTGACACCCCGTGTTCCACCACAGAGGTATGGAATTCCCTGGAGCTCCAATGGTCTAAGCCTCATCCATTTTAGCACTGGTGGCCCTGGTGCGTGACAACCTGGCCCTGTCTGCTGTTAACCCCTGCAGGGAGAGGCTGGTCCTGGCCGCTGTTAACCTCTACAGGGAGAGGCTGGTCCTGTCCGCTGTTAACCCCTGCAGGGAGAGGCTGGCCCTGGTCGCTGTTTACCCCTACAGTGAGAGGCTGGCCAGCCATACGGATTTCATGTGGGTCATGCTGACGCCACATCTGATGGAAAATAAAGAATACACTGGTGGAGCTTTTCAAACGGTCTCCCTAATCTGGGCCATTTTACCTCTTAATCGTCAGCGGAGAAGTGGGCCAAGCCACTGGCGGCATCGCTCTGGGTGTGCTGCCTGGTCACTTAGTTTGCTTTCAGCAGTGTGAAGTCCTGGAAGGATAGTGAGGGAAAACCGTGAGCACCGTGTGGGAGGACTTGGCGGAGGCCAACCCAGCTGAAAAAGGTCCAAGATGGACTTTGGTATTCTGAGAAACACGGGGAAAAGGGAGCTAACGAAACAGCTCAAATGTTCTCCGTGGTAGAGCGTTGCTAAAAGTGTGAAGCAGAGCTAAATGTGCTGAGCAACTTAGTGTTTAATGGATGCTAGTCATAGCCAGCGCATGTGTTGGCTTCAGCTATGTCTTCAACTTGTTTTTTAAAGTGCTGCCATGAAGGCCACCCCCCTTCAATTCATCAGGCAATACATGCCATGCAGCAAAATGCTGCATATGGGGGAAAATGTGCAAGGGAGGCAAATAATGTGATGAGGAGGATGAAAAGGCGCCAAACATTTGTGATCTACGATCAGTAATACTGTCGTGGACCTGATGATCAAAACAGATAAGATGCTGACTGTTTTCTGACTTTGAAAGATGGAAACAGAATGTGAACTGATTAATGGCAGACTAGAGGAGGAGCTGCGTTCAGATCACACACCAGATAGGTGATATAGGACCATTGAAAGCTGAACAAGATTTCCTCACCAACCCAAAACAACATAATGCTTTTCTATTCCCCAAGCTCTGCTTGTCAAGCCCCAATACTCATCTGCTGCCCAGAAATATTCAAAGCTCATGATTTTTTTTCTGTCTGCGATGAAAAATGAACTCCGGAACACAAGATGGCATTTTCCAAAGTACGGTGCCACAAATGCAGGGAAACACAAACATCTGGTCTGTGCGTTACCTTCCACAGCTTTTCCAATTCATCCTTATTGTTGTCATTATTGTCAATTAGCCTGACACATTGCTCATGGAACATGACTAATGATAGGGAGTTATATTAGCCCTTAAAAGAGCAGGTCGCTGTTCCAGCTTAGTGAAAAGGCCCTGAAGGTATGGCTGTGACTCTGTCTGGGCAATCTAAAAGGCTTATCTTCTTCAAGAGAGACACTAATTCATACCAGTTACAGGATCTGAGAGTTGTGATTCAGAGCATGTTTTAGTTCCTGTTCATTCCTTTATACTCCTTTAAAAAAGTCATTTATATGATATATTACTGTTGTTCACTGTTAAATAGTTGGTTATTGTGGATAATTTACGCAATAGCTACAAAGCAAATGCGTACTTTAATATAGGTTACTTATTGTTAAAAGCAGATTACAAAAAACAGGCAATACTAATACAATGAGACTCTCTTAGGATTACTGTTCACACTTTTGTTCTGTGTACTTATATGTGTGTATTGTGTCCAGAGTAAGCTTTGTGTTGTGCGTGTGTCAAGCTGCCATGTACGCTGACAGCTCAAGAATGCTATGTCTTTAAGTGCACAGGGCAAAGGGGAACATGCATTTTCTTGTCTGTCATCTTGAAGAATGGCTTTTATATTTATATTTTGTATTAGCATTTGACAATGCTCTCAAAGGTTTACAAATTTCCCGCATTTTGGAGAGGAAACATGAACAGATCTAGTGTTGCTAGCATCACCATCAATGCAAATGTCAAATTAATATACAATATAGTATGTTTCTGTTTACATTTAGCTCTATCCAGGTCCCTAGAAGGCTTAAGATCAAATCTTATCATTCATCTGTAGATACTGCATGCCTTGAGCAAAGATTTTAATCTATTAAAATACTGCTACCTTTTTTGACAGGCAGTCATTAACAAAAGATAATGATCCAGTTCAGGCTGGAAATTTGATAAAGAGAGGACTCAACTGCAAATATCACTTCGGAGGACAAATACACACAATATTGAAGTTTGACTTATCTTCCCTTCTCTGTGGTAGAGAGAGAGAGAATCTCTGAGCATAAACGTGTGGTCCAGTGCAGCACTGGTGCTGGGTGGGAGGGCACGGTAGGATCAGTGGGGGGTGGAGGTGGTGGGGAGTGGAGTGGGGGGTCCATCATCTATGCCGAAAGGACATAGGAACCTTTAAGTCAGCAGGACCTATTGTTCAGTGAAGGTCAGTTGCAAGGGGTAACACTGCCGGGGGATAATGGCGCATGCACTACGGTAATGGAGTTTTTTTTTGGTTCCCTGCCAAATATTTCAGTGTGTACTCAACACTTTGCACCAAGATACAAATAGACTGTCGCACTGAATGCCCTGCATGTAAACTGTCAATGATCCAGCATTGTGCTTCTTTAACTGGGAACGAGTCACATTTTACTTGTTCATGAATACATCCTGAAAGCCCGGCAAGCGGCTGAGAGTAGCTTTCTGTATTTTTGTAAAAAACCTTGATAGATAAGACAATGAAGCTCCAGGGAAAATGTATTTCCTCATGCATGAAACAATAGTTATTTAGTACCCCCCCCCCCCCCCCACACACACACACACACACACACACACACACACACACACACACACACACACACACACTCACACACACGCACACGCACACACAAATAGTACTTTGGGCCCATAATAATTACGTTCATATTTTTTGGGTACAGAAAATATAGAGGCCCTCTGCTCCCTATCAAGACTTATTTCTTTAATGGGAAATGACATCACTGGAGGTCCTTGGAGGGCTTGCCGAGGAACAGAACGGTGTTAGGCCGCTCACTGGCACCAATATGCTCTGCAGACTTCTCCAGTCCTCCTCTCAGATACGGGGGTGGGAACTAGAATTAAGGATATTTTTTTGCTTGCTCGCACCAACAGGGATCCAATAAAGATTTGTCTGGGTCTTGCGCCGAGACAGCTGGGCGAAAATAAGAAGTAAAATCCCCCAGAAAGCAGCCTGGTCTTAATTACAAAGGGGTGATAGGGATGGCTGAAATAGCCGGAGCTTTGGATAGCAGAGATTTGCACTGGGATCAAAGGAGAAATGAGGGATGACAAATAACCCCCGGCCCATTGTCTGCTGGAATTCATCCGCTAGACGCTCTAACCCTGGTGTTAGAAAAATGGAAGAAGGGAAGGCACTAAAAAAAGGAGACTGGGGGAGAATAACGAAGATAGCCTAGTAAGGTAATGAGACAGAGGAGTAAATTAAAAGAGAGCTATTTTGGTTCCATTCCGCTCTGTGTTATATTGTACATTGTTATTATACTGCTGTGTCCGTGGCATGTCATCCCAGTATATGAAATACAACATACTTCAACAGAAATTAAAAGCTGACTCTTAGAGAGAAAGAAAGGAAAAGAGAGAGGAACACTGAGAGCGGGCGTGAGAGACAGTTTAGAAGAACTAAACAGAGAAAAGTGGATCTCCGGAGAAAATTGAGAATGGGGTGATATCCTTTGATGACATTTTTTTTCGACCTGCAGTGTCCTGGTATCGTTTCTATCCTGGAAATAAGAAACAGGTGGTTCGCGCCAACAGTTCCTGTTTTCCTGAAGCACTTGAAACTCCCTGGCGCTGTACCTCTTCTCAACAGTTTAACAACATTATGTTTTCTCCGACCGCAGCAAACGCTCATAAATCTCATTCACTCCAAATCTCAGCAGAGTTTCAATGATGTCACCCACAACAGAGGATGGGGACCAGGCGACTCGGGGCGGTTTCCTTTTTCCTTTCCTTCTTCTGGCCTGTTTTGTTTTTTGATGTGCCCAGTTCAATGTGTCACCAGGGCTGTCAATAGAACTGTCACTAAGACAAGCTCAGGGCTTTGGTGAATTGAGGGGCTAGAAAAACAGGAAATAAAGTCGCGTTGCTTTCTTCTTATTGGGAACATGCAATCTCCCACGGCTTTGGGAGCCTTCCCAGCCCAGACCCAGCGTGAGCTGCCGACGTTCACACACTCGCTCCTTTCAATCCGGGGCCCACTGTATGAGTAGCTGGTGTGTGTATTTGTGGACTGTTCTGAGACGAGGAGAGGGGATCAAGGCTAAATTAAGAGGATTGCCAGCAACGTGACAGATGATGGAGTCCCTTTGTTGAACATCTGTTTTTACTGGCGTTTAGCTGCCTTTTGAAAGGGATCAGAAAAATGCAAGCCCAATTTGAGAGATTTTCTCAGATCTTGTGATGTACATATTTTTTCAGAATGACTGGATGATTTACACATTGGAGTGGAAGCAGCATATGTCTGTCCTCCTCTGCGGCTCATGTCCAACTAATTCCCTCTCAAAAGAGAGGATTGCCAAACCGGGGTCAGGTTTTGGAAGTGCTTGGGAGGATACCACATTAATCTTTCTACGTTGTTATTCCATTCGATTTCAGAAGGTAGTAGAAGTAATTGAAATAATTTTGAGACTAAACATTTTAGTGTTAGGGTTACAACACTAGTCCCAGTGACGGTAGTGTGATATAGTGTAGGCCTGTGCTGGTTGTAAAAACACTCCACATGGGGGTAGAGGAGTCATACTCCAAAGCAGTCCACTGGGAATCTCTGGTGAGTTCATATACTACAACGGAGGCCGCTGAATGAATGAGAAACCTGAGTTAAGTCATTTACTACAAGTAATGTCTCCTGCCAGACCATTGATTTGCAGTGCTCTTGCTCAAGGGTAATTTGCTTTTTAGATAACAAGAAGAATCTAATCGGTTTATCTTGACTGCCAGGGCATTGACTTGTAGCTATTGTGAGTGCAGTGCACTTTGGATGATGGATCAACTCTGGAGTCCAGACCACTGGACTACACGGTCGCAATTAATGGCATGACCTTGCTGAGGTCATCAAAAGGAGACGGCTCCCATGGCGATCAAGATGTGTACTTTATGGCCTGTTAATGCTCTAGCATTTCTTGACCATGCATTATTTGCTCTTCTACGGTATGTGAATATTTCAGTTCGCCTAGGAGGCATTCAAAAAATGAGGGTAGAGTTTTTCGAAGGTCTATGTTTGCTGCTCTGAACGCACAGTTAAACAGCTCGTGGATGAGGTATGGCATTGGCCTTGCATTTCTTCCAATAAATTCAATTGTAAGTCTCCAAGCAGAGACCTTTTATGGTGTTACACCATCGTTGCTGCAGCGATGGAGTACACAGTTCAGGAGAATTAGCTAACATGGCCAAACTGTTTCCATCCCTTCAAACAGACTGCCTCGAGTCCCTGAGGCTGGCGGCACTGTATGTGAGGGAACTGTAATTCTAGGGATATTGTAATGGATTGGGCTGTCTTCCGTGGTACTGCGGTTTCGATGTCCCCCTAGCTGGCTATTCAACCGGTGCCAATGATGGTTCTTGAAAAGAAACAAACCTATTGATTTTTACTTCTGCTTCAGATGTCCTCCTAAAACTGGCCCCGGCCATGGAATACACTAAGTGGCTTCAACATGACTCCCCAAAGCCATGCAGGGTGCTTCATTGATTCAGACAAAGCATTATCAATGTAATTCCGATGATGTCAAACTCCACTTTTCTTATTTGAATAACTCATCTCTATTAAAAAATTATTACCACATTATTAATCACAATTAATCTTTTTTATATGTATCTTAGCAAGTAGAAACCTTAGCAACCTATGAAAGGCTCAGAAATCCAATTAAACTATGAGCCCCAATTGAGTCACAATTCGTTGCGAGACCCAGATTGTTTTGATGGAAACATAATTTACAGAGGGATGGCATGTGAAGTCGGACTATACCAGTCAGAGATAATATTTGGTATATCAGGAATGTAGTGCTGCACTTTGATTCCCAGAACTGAGTTTACCTTTAGAATATGGCATGTAGCCAAAAACGTTGTACAGCCAAACTTACATGAATCCAGTGTTTCACTGTCCAGTCTGGCCTTTTTGAAAGTGTTGAATGTATGCGGAGACATAAATGGAAATTTAAATTTTACGTTTATTTTGTTGATGTCATTCTGTTTGCTCTAATGGAAGAATAAACCATGCTTGAAACTTGCAGACCGCACCAGTAACTTTAGATTTAGATAATCACAGATGTGCCATTTGGTGAGTGACTTTCCCATACGGCTTTGCAATCTGTATGCAAAAGCATTTGAAACTTTTTCCCCATTTCCCCCGCTGATAAATGAACAACTCTTGCTGTTGTCAGTTCCTATTTGTCAGGTGTGGTGTTAGCCAGGCAACCCATATGTATGTAAAGGCAAACACAATTTTAGCCTCTGAATGATTCATATGCGTGTTTGACTCATGTATCAGATTCCCGTTTGCATTTTCATAGAATCACCTTCAACCAAATCAACTTGGAAGGGCCTCTCTTCTTTTTGGGGGGGGGGGGGGGGGGGTTTAATGCATTGCCTCCCATTGATTAGATAAGGTACAACGTTTCCAGGATATCTTCAGAGGCTAACATCTGAAGTGCTCTAGGTGCAGCTTGTGTGTGTGTGTGTGTGTGTGTGTGTGTGTGTGTCCGTGCCACCGTAGATAAGGTCTCAAGCGAAGGCTGTGTTTATCTCTTTGGAGGCGAAAGGAATAAGAGGGTGCCTCGCTGTTGCCCTGCTGCTGAGCACATTTCTCTTTAAAGCGGAGATGTATGGAGTGCATTTTAGTTCTGCTGCGGCTCCACTCCTCCCTCTCGCTCTCGGTCGGTCCACCCCTTACCTTGGCCTACTGCTCTCCTCTCACCGCCCTCTTTCAGTGTCGCTCATCTTTCTCTCTTTTCCTTCACTCCTTTACTCTTTCTTTTACAGTTTGTCAGCTGGCGTTTGGAGTTGTTGCACCATTGAATCAAACTGAAAATGAAATGGCTTAAGCTAGTCAATCACAATAATCCCTCTTTTATTTTCGATATAGTTGAACACAAGCCAACATATGCAGTGTAGCAAACACCTTAACAGTCCTTTATTGATGCTGATAACCTAACGAGTCACACAAGTTTTGTTTCATGGATTAGTGGAGGTCAACATTTAGAAGACAGTTAAGTACTTTCTTAAGCTAGAGCTGAAGACCAATCTTTCCCTGTTTCCTTTGATGTGACAGTTGCTTGGCTTTGACACTAAGACCGGCTAACCTCAGAGTCAAGGTTTCCAAGCTGTTTGCAGCTCCCGTGGCATTAGTCAAGCCTGGAACGTTGACTGACTTCAAACTTCTCCTCTGACTCATCATTCACCCTGGGCCCTCTTCTCAGCTCTCTGCCGGCAATTATAGAAAGCAGTGCTGTCTATGGGTCCAGACCTATGTTTAAC
>JAPMUY010004265.1:0-30350 GCA_026901105.3 Galaxias olidus
GTATTTTTAAACCCATTAAAATTTATTTCAGCTTCAGGTTTAAACACACCTCGCCATCACATTAGTCCTTCCATACCAAAATATAATCTTCATAATTCTAGTCAAGATCAATGAAGCATCTTAAATTACATAACAATACCATGGAAATATCGTTCATTATATCAATAATATTCACCCCTAGACTAAGAGTAATGATGTAAATCTAGTACTATTAAGTCCAGCACTGCATGATGGGACCTGAAGTGCAGTACAGTGACCCTCCATCACCAAACAAACAGGTCCATTAAAAGTCCCAGTCTGAAGGTTCTCCAGAGTCCAGAGCTGTGTCTGCTGGCTGCTTCCCAGCCCAGGTTCAGTCCTATAAGACCAGTGAGAGGAGCTGAACCTCTAGAGATGATGCCAAACCAAGTGAAGTGAAGTCTGCTTCCCCAGACTAATGTTGTTCAGTTCCCCAGTCAGTCAGCCCCCCCACACAGCTGGCCCAGTCCCAGAGGGTTGGAGGCTGTGGGGCTGAAACTCTGATTTGCATGAGCAGGGCCCTGGACCACCACACTGCCAGAATAGAGCAGCACAGAGGCCAGATGTTCAGCCTTCACCTCAGAGTCACTCTGTGTCACCACATTCTACATGCATCCTTCCTGTCTTCCCTGATAATCACTGATCTGTCAGGACTGGATTGGTGAAAGTAAGCTCTGCATCTTAAGATGAGTCTATCAGTATCATCAATAGATCTAGCTATTACAGTGTATGAGGGGAAGTCACTTTCAACCCAGCCATCAATTGTTTCAACAAAATATATTATAAATATATGGTGACATTCCTAACAATGCTTCCCTAATCAATAAAACATTTGATGTTTGAAATATTATATTTTGTGTCAACTTCTTTCCTTTCATATTATAGGTGTTAAGTCATAAAATTTCAGGATGTTAAATGTAGTAGTTTGCTCAGAAATAACAGTCAGGAAAACCATATTTATGATCAAAAAGATTTTTTATTGAAATATCAAAATAATTGTATTAATGAATCATGCATGCATCACTGTAATGATAGTATAAAGTGTGAAACATAGTCTTATGATAGATCAAATATTAGAAAATATTAAAAAAGAGACAGAGATGACAGATTAAGAGAATGAGAGAATGTTTGAGACCATCCGAGTAGAACTATTGGAAGTCCCAGTGAGTGTGGTCAGGTCAGGGCTGGGAACACTGGTCTCTCCTCAGGGTCTCTGAGAGCGGAGGCTGGGAGCCCTGGGTGGCCTCACAGGTCACAGAGCCCACCTTCCTCCACTGGTCTGCAGGGAGGCTCAGGGTGCTGCTCCAGCTGTAGTGGCCGTCCTGACCCAGGACCCCGGGGCTCCTGGTCTCCTCCCAGCTGCTGCTGCTGCTGCCGTCCACCTTCCAGCCCAGCCTCCAGCCTGAGGGGAAGCCCTTGTTGGCCAGGCACATGAGGGTGGCCTTCCCCTGCTGCAGCTCCATGCTGGAGGGGGGCAGCACCGTCAGGGTGGGGGCTACTCTACCTACTGGAGGACCCAAAGCGCACAGGAGGAACACAGAGATGTGTTGGTTATGTTTCATATAAAATAAAGTTGTTCTGAAATCCCTACATTAGTCAGTAAATAGGATGAGTGATTGACTAAAATTAGTTTCAACTCTTTAGAGAGTTGATCTCATTTTATTCTGCAGTTCTTCAATGTTTCACTTCCCTATCTGAGCTCAAGAACCGAATCAACAGACAGGTTTCAGTCCTGCAAAATTTAGACAGAACATACACAACTAATACTGTACATATTGTTTGCCATAGAGGTGAGCACTAAAACCATTTTATAAAATATCCCTATTATGAAAATAATAGAACAACGTATATTTAAATGATCCTACACCATTTTTAACACGTATTGAAAGCATCTTTCAGGTAAAAGGCTTTTGTAAAATGAATAATATGTTTTCATTAATTCATTTTTAAATGGTCAACATCTGGACTAGTTCTCAGTCAGCACATAGAGACTTTAATGCACATTATTCTCTCTCTGTATATTGAGGCAAGAATCGCTGTGAAGGCTTTACTTTTAACCAATACAAAATAATTGTAACATTATTTTGACAATATTATAGAATGTACATATGCAGTTCATTTTAAATAATGAAAGCAAATATTACATTTTAAATGAGTCAGGAAACAGATACTTACAGTCAACAGTCAGTCTGGTGCCTCCACCAAAAGTGTTCCACAGTGATACAAACTCATAGAACGGCCGTACAAAAACCTCTGACACTTAAGAGACACGGCTCTCTGACTTTACAAACACCAAACTCACCAAAGCTGCCAGTATTCACTGCTACTAATGAGGTACTAACACTGACAGTGTATGAAGTAGTATATTCCCAATTAAAATATGTTTTCTGTTCATTTAGTTTTTTCTTCAAAGACTTTACCAAGTTCAGAATTTGAAAAATCTTTGAAAATTGCAACTGTTCTATATAGATTATAAAAACTGAAAAATATGTTAAATTATATAATTAGTCAATTCCAAGTCAGTTAGTCCTATCACCAGAAAGATTCTATTTGATGAACATAACCAGAGTAGGAAAGTCCCTGTTAGAGTCAGGAGTAGTATTACAGTAGTGTTTCCATAGAGAGACACTTTGCATCAGCAGCACATGCTCCAGTGCTCTGGGAGTGTTTATAGTCCTGTGAGATGAACTCTGGAGGACTGAGAGCTGATCTTCAGGACAATACAACCTGCAGACAGACGGTCATCATGACTACGTTAATATACACTTTCATCTGGACTCTCCTCTGCTGTTGGTTAATAGGTAAAACACAATAATTGTTCATATTTTAACAGGAAATAGACAGTTGGTTTTCTATGTTCACGTTATTTAATGTTATTAGTGTATTTACAGTTTTTTAATGTACCAACGTTCTCTCCTCCTCAGAGTCCAGAGGTCAGGTGACAGTGACTCAGCCTGAAGCTGTGAGTTCATCTCCAGGAGCCACGGTAACACTCAGCTGTCAGACCAGCCCTGCAGTTTACAACAATAATGCCTTAGCCTGGTACCAACAGAGACCAGGAGAAGCTCCTAAACTTCTCATATACTGGGCTAATAGATTACAGTCAGGGGTTCCAGCTCGTTTCAGTGGCAGTGGATCTGGGTCTGACTTCACTCTGACCATCAGTGGAGTCCAGGCTGAAGATGCAGGAGTTTACTACTGTCAGAGTTACCATTATATCAGTGGTGGTGTGTTCACACAGTGATAGAGAGCCGTACAAAAACCTCCCTCAGTCAGACTGAACAGAGACTGCACTGCTGCAGCTGGGACCTACTGCAGGTGCTGACACGGCTCACTGAGGAGACATACTGGAATGAACACACACACACACACACACACACACACACACACACACACACACACACACACACACACACACACACACACACACACACACACACACACACACACACACACACACACACACATAAACTGAAGGCATTTGAGCTAGTTCCAGAAACATACCTTCAGCGTTTCCTTGTCGGGAGGATAAATGTGGAGGACTCTTGTGTTGAGTTTCCATGACAGTTAGTGGCTCACTTTAATCACTGGTGGTCCGCCTTGGGGGTTGATACACCAGAGGGGCTCTTCAACCTGATGGTACCAGAACAGTTGAGGAACTCGTTGCCATATCACAACATATATCACTGAGCATAAGGTTACTACTCCTCCTGTTAGATGATGAGTTTGTTTTGACTCATGGGGGCAGGTTTGGGAGGCGCTGTAATAGCATGGAGGCTGGATTGGAAGACATTTCATTTGGCAGACGTGAAGCATCAGCTGTAGGCCTTCTGCCTCCTTCTCCTAAGGCTGAGGGAGGGGTGAGGTATGTAGGTACCTAAAAGGTCATTATCATCAAGAGGTATAGGACACTGTGGTGACATATGCTGTGTGTGCTGAGCCAGTGAGGGTGGTTCCTCCATCTGTTACCCTAGGTTATGATTTAGAGGAGGAGGGGAGAAATGGTTCTGCTGCGTTTATTTCCAATGGCTTTGTTTCCCTCCTGGGCAGCGATGTGAAGGTCCCTGTGAGGATTCTGAGAGACACTGGGGCAGTGGACACCTTCATCAGGGAGTCGGTGTTGCCTTCGTCATCAGAGTTGTATACAGGCGGTAAAGTGCTTATGACGGGAATGGGTTTGAAGGTCATGTCTGCCCCCTTGCATCTGATCCAGGTGTGTGTGGATCTGGTACAGGGGGAGGTGGCTGTGGGGGTGTGCACACAACTACTAGTAAAGGATGTTGATGTCATTTTGGGCAATGAGTTGACAGGTAACCATGTCTGGTCTGAAGACAGACCATAAGGTGCGGAGTCACAAGTGCCATCTAGCTGTTCTCCCCTGTCAGCAAGCTGTCCAAGAGCAGCGTCTGTAGATATGGAGTCTAAAGAGGACCTTAAGATGGCTGTCCAGAAAGACCTGGTTAGACTCAGGGGGCTGCCCTACGGCTGCAGCAAGGTAGAGATTGTGCAGTTCTTCTCAGGTTGGAAAATTGTCCCAAATGGGATAACATTGCCAGTTTACTACCTAGAGAGTACAGGGAGGTCTTTGTGGAGTTTGCTTCACCTGATACAGACGGACAGTCTCAAAGGAAACACAGGGAAAGGATAGGACACAGGTATATAGAGATTTTGGAGTGTAGTCGTGCTGAGGACCACACCAGCTATGAGTCCCCCCATAAGGCCATGAGCGTGCAGCAACTGTTGATTGACCCTGTGGGGTAAGAGGAAGTGGTGGTTTCTCTGACACATTTAAACAGGGAAGATATGCAGGCAGCGGCTCTAGTTTACAGAGAATGGTGGGACACTTTGTGTAGATAAGAGGGCTCCCCTACAGCATGACAGAGACTGAGGTATATCACTTTGTGTAGATGAGAGGGCTCCCCTACAGCGTGACAGAGACTGAGGCTATATACTCTCCTGTTGTTCCCTGCTTTTCCTACAGAGACTGGCAGGCAGTGGAGAGAGGTCTTTGTAAGAGCTGAGCATGTTTACCCAACCCTATTTCAGATGGCTCCTTTGGCCCACTTGGGATGGGTCTCTATACCCATACTACCATACCATATAGATAGCCTGACAAAGATTTAATATGTCCCAATACATAGTATATCAAATGCAGTATGCCAAAAATACCAGGATGTCCCACTACATTCGGTCCCATTTTGCAATATGTAAGCCAGCATGCTTTTCTTGCTATTCTTACCCACAATGCTGTGCGAAGCGGAAGGTATGTCACGTTGAGACTCCGCCCAGAAGGAACACCAACGATCTTCAAACTTGGCGCTGCAGACTGCGACGGATGTATGAGCAAGAGGGTCAAAGTTCAAGGTTAATGTTATGACAAAGTAGTTTGTCCCAATTGTATGTCTCCTGCATGTAACAGTACGTACCTTGTTAGTGCTGCTGAAGTACCTAGTAAAAGTATAAAGTAGTATTTGATGTGAGATGCAGGGTAGGTCTCTCACTCTGTGACATGCTGTGCTGCTTTTTGGTTCATGGGTCCATGGGTTAGGGCTTGTGTTCCATCCCACAACCCCCCCCCCCCCCCCCCCCCCCACCCCAATTCATAACTACCTGCTGCCGCACAGCACAATATTACTGGAAGTGGCTCTTTGATTAGGGTGGAGACTCTTGATAAGATGGAGTCATGTCATTAGACTCAATGAGACAGCTACAAGGACAGTTTACCTGATCACCAGACTAACCTTGTGGTTATGGTGGCCATGGTGTTTCTGGTGAACTGTCCCTTTAGTCTCCTGTGTTTCAAGACGTCAATCAAACTACAGAGGTGGCGTGTGTTAATGACATCACAGGGCGGCGTGGTGTCATCAGAGTGATCCTTTTGTTCATCCCTGGGTGGGAGGAGCTTATTTAAGTGGTTCTGATGGGAGGGCCTTGAAGCCAAAGCATATGATTGAATATGGTGGCTCCTGATTGGGTGCTGAGGTGAGCTAACAGCAGAGACAGAAAATGTCTCCCTCATTAACAGAGTTTATTTACTGGGGTGAACATGGAACTCCCAACATGGTTCTCTTTGTCTTTTCCTCTTTGTCCCTGACTGGTGGTGTAATCTACTAAGGCATTCTTTATACTAGGAGATTATAAAGGAGACACCCACAACTGATGCCCATGAAATAATATGTATGGGTTTATAGCGTCCTCCTGTGGACAAACTGATCACTGACGGTGTAACGATGTTCAAGCTGTAATGTTTATTAAAATGTTATTGATTACCAATGTGGATACTGGTGTAAATAAAAAGTAATTGTAAAATAATACTCGCTTATTTTTTATTTGTATATTTTGTATTTTATATGTCTATCCTTCTATTCAGTGAGAATCTGACCTCTGACCTCATGTATGAAATCATGTGTAAATATGATCCTAAAAAGCAGAGGAAATAAATATTCAGTACTAAATATGTTCATTGAAGAAGCTCTAAGGGCCGTATCAAATTCAAAGCAAATTCAAACCAAACTCATCAAATCAACTTTTTAAAATAATGTAATTTATGTCAACGATGTTTTTTGCTTATGTCTGCAGAGAGAGAGAGAGAGAGAGAGAGAGAGAGAGAGAGAGAGAGAGAGAGAGAGAGAGAGAGAGAGAGAGAGAGAGAGAGAGAGAGAGAGAGAGAGAGAGAGAGAGAGAGAGACATAGAGAGAGTAAGTGTGACATCACTCATCACATGGGCTTGGGTTGCAATTACTGCATAACAATATTGGCATGTTCTGTACTTAAACTATATCTGTGACAGATTAATTTACAGTATGTTAAAAAAATAACTATGTCAAATTAAAAAAAATTTAATATACATTACATCAAGTTGAATGTATATATTACAATGTAAAGTTTAAAGTTTTGTCAGAGTGGTGAATTGACAATAATGACATACTTCACACACTCCAGCCACAGGCTGAACTCATATTTATTTATACCTCTCAAACAAAGTTCTTAGAAAATAACGTCACCAACTACCTTTCCTGCTCCATCTATACCTACCTTCCTGTTCTCTCGTCTTCAGACTCATTTCTATGTGAGTATCAGTTATCAACAACCAGTGGAATATCATGGAGCCCACCTCACTGGTCCTGCTGCTCTGTGAGTATGTTATACATATATATATATATATATATATATGCTATTTCACTGTGAGTACTTTCTGCTGCTCACACCTCACTGGTCCTGCTGCTCTGTGTTACAAAATACACCATCTCTCACACACAGGCTGAATTTCCATTTCTTGTCCTCCTTGCTCTGTTTGACTAAAATACTTCTTTTAAACATCATTACACCTTCCTGTTCTCCTTCAGACTTCTCTGCTGCAAAAACTGTCATCTCAAAACTGCTCTGTGAGACTGTCTGGGAGTTACACACCTCACTGGTCCTGCTGCTCTGTGCGTACTGTCTGGGGGGTTACACACCTCACTGGTCCTGCTGCTCTGTGTGTACTGTCTGGGGGGGTTACACACCTCACTGGTCCTGCTGCTCTGTGAGTACTGTCTGGGGGGTTACACACCTCACTGGTCCTGCTGTTCTGTGAGTACTGTCTGGGGGGTTACACACCTCACTGGTCCTGCTGCTCTGTGAGTACTGTCTGGGGGGTTACACACCTCACTGGTCCTGCTGCTCTGTGAGTACTGTCTGGGGGGGTTACACACCTCACTGGTCCTGCTGCTCTGTGAGTACTGTCTGGGGGGGGGGGGGGTTACACCCCTCACTGGTCGTTCTGCTCTGTGAGTACTGTCTGGGGGGTTACACACTTCACTGGTCCTGCTGCTCTGTGAGTACTCTCTGGGGGGTTACAAACCTCACTGGTCCTGCTGCTCTGTGAGTACTGTCCGGGGGTTAGTAGTAAATGTGTGTGTGGACCATGTTAGTCTGTGTCTGTGTGTATTGGTGTAAATGCAGATGGGATGGCTAATGTGTGTCAGTGTATAGCACAAGCTATTCAATACCTGCAGTGTGTAGTTTCAAATTTCCAGCATAAACGACTGTAAATAAAACTCGTTTTTCAGTAGCACTACTAATAACAAAAACGATTTCATAAACATTTCTTGAGCAGCGTCTATTTTAAGCTAGTTTATGGTCAAAGGCCAAAACAGCACACACAGCAGATCTTTTAGTTAGACAAGTGTATCCCTTGTCAATAATGAGATATGGATGAGTTACAGTTAAAAGAGACAGGAAACAAACAGGAAACTGATCAGAGAGAGGAGAGTGACGTCATTCATCACACGGGTTTGCATCTCCATGGTTCCTGCACCAAACTAATTTGTCATTAATTAGTCTGTATGCAACCGTGTGTATGTTTATATGGAGGGGCTGCAGTCAGTATGCTTAAATGTGTCGGGAGAATTTACACAATCTCTCTCTCTCTCTCTCTCTCTCTCTCTCTCTCTCTCTCTCTCTCATGGACAGACTCAGACAGATGGTGAGGTTCACTCATTTTGTTTTACTCCATTCAGTGAAGTTAAAACAAAGATTAATTAATGTAATCTGAATGACTTAAGTCATTTGTTGGGTTCTCGTCTTTCATGGCAGTGTCTGACATTGTGTGTCTCCATCATGAGTGGGTGAATGTTGGAGACTCAGTGAGAGCTGAGAGAGAGAGAGAGAGAGACTGAGAGAGTTCTCTTAGTAGAGAGAGAGAGAGAGCAGACCTACCCTCCTATTGGAGAGAAGAGTTTCTTTGTGGAGCTGCTAGCAGACAGCCAGCGTGGGGCCCGAGGCTCCTACTCTCTCAGTCCTGTTGGTCTGAATCACACTGGGCCGTATGTGTGTAGAGCTGAGAGAGGAGACCCGGTGGTTCATACAGACTTCAGCTATCCTAAGTTCCTCCATTTATCAGGTGAGTCAAGTCACCAGAACACAAGGAACATCATGGTCAAGGCAAGTCACAAGTAAGTCTCAAGTCTTTACACTCAAGCCCCAGGTCAAAACAGGCAAGTCCCGAGTCAAGTCTGAAGTCAAGACTGACAAGTTCAAGTGTCCCAAGTCCTAAACTTTGAGTTTGAGTCATAACAAAAGTCATAATGCGCTCTTCACCAAATGTAATGCAATTTTAACAGGATAATGATAAATCAAATTTACACAAAGCATGAATACTTTTTAAAATGTGTATTCATTTGTTCAAACAGGTTTGTTATAACAAATGCGACTGAACTTAATCATAAAAACGTAGTGCTGACATTGCATTTTCATCTCACTAGCTCAGAGTCTGTGGACTCGAGTCACACAGCTACTGGAATTCCTCAACAAAGCACGTCCTACTGTCTTTCACAGGTCACTTTTCCTTAACCCCGAGGGAAAACGTCATGGGGTTAAGGAAAGATATGAAGGATAACTCATAAGGGCTTAGGAAAACACAATGACGTTGCCTGTGAATCCGACTGCACTCACACTCGGCACGTGATCATGCCACGGTGCTATTCGGGGGTCGTTCGTGTAGAAACTACATGTCCCGTAAATTATTGTAGCCTACAAAAATTGCATCTTGTGTACTTCGTCTGTGGGTTGTCACGGTGTTGTTTCATAGCCTATATAAACGTGCGGGCAAACCTCAATATACTAGCCTAGTTAATTACCGTGGTTGGAATTTGTTGTCCATCCATCCATTTTCCGTGTTTATCCGGAGCCGTGTTAGGTGGCAGCATGTGTGTAATTGGGTAGTCCAGACGTACCTATCCCCAGCAATGTGTATCCTCCTGGAGGATGTGTGTAGGCGAGAGAGGCCAAATGAGATATATAATTTCTCCAGCGTGTTCTGGGTCTTGGTCTCCTACCAGTAGGGTGTGCCTGGAAAACCTCCTTTACTGCTTTGCCTCCATTAGGTGTGTGTTTTAGAGTGTGTCTGTGGGCAATGTGTGTAGTGTGTCTACACCTGTATGTGTACCAATGCTTGACCCTTTCTGAGTTTCCTTAAATGTCCCTCTGATATCTCTGTTCTTCTTTTTAACTAAAATTGATATTAACCATTAGTATGATTATCTACCAATCTTTAATATTGATTACAAAGGTACTCTCTCTCTCTCTCTCTCACTCTCTCTCTCTCTCAAAGGTCTCAAGTCTCTTCTCAAGTCAAAAGGCTCAAGTCCAAGTGAAGTGAGTCATTGGTGTTAAAGGTGTGTGAGTTGCAAGTCTTTTTTGTTTTTGTCAAGTCGAGTCTAAAGTCATCAAATCTGTGACTCGAGTCCAAGTCATGTGACTCGAGTCCACAGTCTGGTGTGTGTTTTTAGTGCTTTTCTCAGGACTCAAAGTGCTTTGCAAATTTGGTACCAATTAGGAACACACAACAAACAGACAGACAGACAGACAGACAGACAGAAACACAGACAAACAGACAGACAGACAGACAGACAGACATCACACACAACAATCAGTCTGGGTGATACCACGGCAGCCAATTTGCGCCAGACTTGCTCACCCAACATATAGTAACAGACTTTTGCGCACAGATCAGACACACGCACTCTCTCAGCACGTTGCACGTCACGCACACACACACACACACACACACACACACACACACACACACACACACACACACACACACACACACACACACACACAGACTGACTCCAGTTCTATTGGCAGTGTCTAAGTCAGAATACTGATAGGAGTATTGTGTGTGTGTGTGTGTGTGATAGGTGTGTGTGTGTGTGTGTGTGTGTGTGTGTGTGTGTGTGTGTGTGTGTGTGTGTGTGTGTGTGTGTGTGTGTGTGTGTGTGTGTGTGTGTGTTAGGTCCATCTCCATCAGCCTCTCTGAGTGTCAGTCCCAACAGTGGTCAACACCACCATGGTAATTCTGTCTCAGTGAGCTGTGAGGAGCAGAGACACTCTACTGGATTGAGAGTGAAGAGGATCACAAGGAGAGGAAAACTGGCAAAGTGTGGAACTGACTGGGGATCAGTGACAGGTTCCACATGCACCTTCAGAGATAAGGCTTTTTTGGAGTGTACTGGTGTGAGTCTGTCTCAGGAGAGCACAGTCAGGCTGTCAACATCTCAGTGTTCCATTGTAAGTCCACTGTTTCATAACGTGTTCATAATGTACAGTCAGGCTGTCAACATCACAGTTCACTGTACTCTTACAACCTTCTACCAACCCACTGTGTGTCTATGTGATAGATAGAGGTATGTCGGAGTGTCTATGTGATACAGAGGTATGTGGGAGTGTCTATGTGATACAGAGGTATGTGGGAGTGTCTATGTGATAGATAGAGGTATGTGGGAGTGTCTATGTGATAGATAGAGGTATGTGTGAGTGTCTATGTAGATACAGAGGTATGTGGGAGTGTCTATGTGATAGATAGAGGTATGTGGGAGTGTCTATGTGATAGATAGAGGTAATGGGGAGTGTCTATGTGCCCCTCTGTTCTCTGGGTCCCGCCTGCACCCCCTGTAGTTATGTCAGTGGTTCTCTCATTATCCATACAGAAGATAACATCATATTGATATTTATTGTAAACATTGTACTAAAGGTTTGGGGTCTTAAACAGTGTGTAACAGTACACATTGTAATAAGGGTTTGTGGTGATTGGCAGGGTGTATGATAGAATGTGATTGGTTCTTTGTTCTATAGACCGGGATGTGATCCTGGAGAGCCCCGCCCTTCCTGTGACAGAGGGAGATGCTGTGACTCTGCGCTGTCGACACAAGACAACTCCTTCTAAACACAGAGCAGAGTTTTATAAAGATGGATCCCTCATCAGCACTGAGAGGTCAGGAAAGATGACCATCCCCAGTGTATCAGCCTCAGATGAAGGAGAGTACTACTGTCTAATCACTGACCTAAGAAGATCATCACATAGCAGCTGGTTGTCAGTGAGAGGTGAGAGACATGCTGGATTCTCTTCTCAACATTCATCAGTGAGATGGTTCTGTAGCAGCTAACAGGTCTGACAAGGTTCTACACCACTCTACTGACTATCTATCCTCAGTGTGTAGTTAGGGTTGTGCCCCAAATCCTACTTTTCATCTCTCTCTCCATATCCAGCTCTCTCTTCATCTCCCTCTCCATCTCCCTCTCCATCTCCCCCTCCATCCCTCTCCAGCTCCAGCTCCCCTCATGTCTTGGTCCAGACTGCTGTGTAGTATAGTGGTGTCGTCTCCCTACCTGCTGACCAACATCATACTGGTGTCATACTGCCGGGACAAGACTGCAGGTGAGAAACTTTAGACACATCATTCAACATTTATTGATCCAGACACAACACACACAGAATGTACTGTCATTAATCCTTTCATGCAGACACAACTTTCCACCATTTAACAGTATGACAATAACATGGTCTGGGTTTTAATATTATATAATAATAATATTGTTTGAGTTTTGTACGTGTCGACTACATTATGACTGGAGTTAAAAAGGGGGTTTGTGATGACAGTGATGCTGCATCTCTCTCTCTCTCTCTCTCTCTCTGTGTGTGTGTGTGTGTGTGTGTGTCTGTGTGTGTGCGTGTGTGTGTGTGTGTGTGTGTGTGTGTGTGTGTACAGCAGTTCATCCTAAAAGAGTCCGTAGAAACCAGGAAGTCTCCTCTGACCAGGTGATCTGCATCCAGATGACCTGAACCACTGACAGATCAGACGCCATCTTGGATTTCCCCCTCCCCTCCCTTCTTCTCTCCTTCCTTTTCCTCTCTTTACATTACATTACATTCATTTAGCAGACACTTTTATCCAAGCGACTTAAAACAATTGTGCCTACAAAAAGATAATGGTAAAAACTACAAGTCAGGTAGAGAACATAAGTGCATCCCTGACTTAATCATCTAGATAAGAGCTAAGCAAGTGCTATATTAGACATCAGGATAATTAACAAAACCTTCACAAACCAACAACAATAATTCTGAGTGAAACCAATTACATGGTATATCAAAAAGAAGTGCTTGGTAGACGCAATGTCACATTCAAGAGCCGAAGTGCAGTCGAAACAAGTGAGTCTTCAGGTTTCGACAGAAAGTGAACAAAGATGTTGCAGTCCTAATGTTCGTGGGGAGGTCATTCCACCACTGAGGGACAAGGACAGAGAAAACTCTTTCAGTCTCTGAGAGTACCTCACCCTTTCATTTATCCATCCCTCCATTTCCTCTCTACCTCCCTTGCATCCCTCCATCTCCTCTCTACCTCCCTCCAATCCCCCTCTCTACCTCCCTCCAATCCCCCTCTCTACCCCCCTTCCTATTCCTCCCTCCCCCGCTCTACATACATCCATTCCTCCTCCCCAAATCTTTGGAATAGAATATAAGTCATTATGACAATGAATTTTGATTGGTTGGTTAAGAAAAACAGCCCTTGCTTTTATAGTCCCTTACAACTTTTTGAAAACGTTATTTTATAAATGTAAGAACAGAATAATGGGTGTGTATGTGTAAGTTGGTTTTAAGAGTGTCTGTTGGTGGATGTGTTTAACAACATTGGTGCCAGTGTTTAGATAGATGTAAGCTTTGTCAGAGAGGGCAGCTTTTACAGTTTAACAGATATAAACGCTTGAGATAGTTAGGTATATTTACCAGAGAGTATTTTTACATGATGGTTGTAACATCTTTCATCTTTTAGTTAGTTTATCATACTTTTGATGCTTGTGATGATGATGATTGATAATGCCTTTTGATGCTTGTGATAATGATGGTGTGTTTGAGGGGAAATGGGGTGAGAATGACTATGGAAGTGGTGTAGTGTTGTCTTTATTGCTATACGTTCAGTGTATCTACTCTCTGAAATAATAAAACTAATCTCTGAATCTGATATGTAATCCTGACTCATCGTTCCACTCAAAATACTCAACACCTGAACCATCACACATGAACAAACAGCTGCCTATTGTTTTACTGAATTATCTCAAAATATTTGGTGAAATTCTTACCATATTATTAGTTACAACCAAAGTCAAATTTATTAAATTTCTCACCCCTTGTCAATAACCTTAATGTAGTTTTGAGACTCAGATGGGTGATCTCTTCAGAAATTGCTGCACTTGGAAATTTTTATGTTAAGAAGTGTAGTCTCTTCCTGCCTCTAAATATACCTGGACAGGTGTGACTAGACCTAGTTACTAGGTAAGCAGGCCTAACTAGACCTGTAATGAACTAGCTGTAGTGTCCAGGTGACCAGTGGACATGTCTAATTACTTAACGGGCTGAAAAAACGGCTTAAAAAAAATAAACATACAGGAAAAATTAGAAACATATTGTTTTTTTACAGTGAGCATAAAGGTTTGAGAATTTTGCCCATGTGTAGATAGAGGACTTAAGTGACTGGTCTTATGTGACCTCTTCAGGATGGGTAGCAAATTGATGTACAAATATTAATAACAATAGTAATGGTTTAACACTGGTCTAAAAGATTATTGCAGAGCTTTTATAGATACGATTCAGTACAGCAGGTGGCAGACATAAGAGGTTGTGTTTTTACTTAAATTAAAATCTGTTCATATTTCAGGTATTCAGGTTGTCTGTGCATACACATGGGGGTGTTTATTACACTGGTGATTTTGCTACAAATCAAAGATCTAAACACCATAAGTTGCTGCATGACTCAAAATGAACCATGTCACCAAAAAGTCGTCTAAGAAATATAAGAAGTTAAGGCAGCAACAATCAATCAAACAATCAAAAGCAAAATAAATGCACATTGGCAAACAAATGTTTCAGGATAGCAGTCTTTAAACTAACCTCACCTTGGGCACACACGTTTGCATAATCCCAACACTAGAGGGCGATAGAGGCCACTGGTTCCAGTTACTGACCTTTAGGCGTAGACAAATCAGCCAGCAGTTCATATGAGGAGCTAACTCCTCATTACAAACTTAGATTTGACACATGTATGACACTGCTGCAGTGTTTGTGTACCTTTGACACTGCTGCAGTGTACCTGTTCATGATAGCTCACATTTACGAACCTATCAAAATAATACTCTTCATCGACATCATCATCATCATCGTCATCATCATCATCATCATCATTACATCCTTATCATCATCATCATCATCATCGTGGTAATCATGATCATCATTCTTTTATTAACGTTTTTCTCTTTCTTAATGTTGCTGTATTTATTGAACCCCATCCAAATATGGTCACAAAGCTTTTGTCCATACATTTGAGTACCGTATGTGGATCAGGAAACTTAACCAGTAACATATAAACACAGGATGTGTTCAGTTCCCCAGTCAGTCACCCCCCCCCCCCCCCACACACACACACCACACACACACACACACACACACACACACACACAGCTGGCCCAGTCCCAGAGGGTTGAAGGCTGTGGGGCTTTGAAACTCTGATTTGCATGAGCAGGGCCCTCGACCACCACGCTGCCAGAATAGAGCAGCACAGAGGCCAGATGTTCAGCCTTCACCTCAGAGTCACTCTGTGTCACCACATTCTACATGCATCCTTCCTGTCTTCCCTGTAATCACTGATCTGGCAGGACTGGATTGGTCAAAGTAAGCTCTGCATCTCACGATTAGTCTACTCTACTATCAGTACTATCTAGCTGTTACAGTGTATGAGAGGGAGTCAATTTCAACCCAGCCATCAATTGCTTCAGCAAAATACATTAATAATATAAAGTGACATTCCTAACAATGCTTCCCTTATGAATAAAACATTCAACATTTTAAATATTATATTTTGTGTCAAATTCTTTCTATTCATTTTATAGGTGTTAAGTCCTGAAATATCAGGGTGTCAAATATAGTACTGTGTCTGCTCAGAAATAACAGTCAGAAAAAACATATTTACGATCGAAAAGATTTTTATTAAATTATCAAAATTGTTGGATCAACGAATCATGCATGCATCACTGTAATGATAGTATGAAAATGTGAAATACAGTCTTATGATAGATCAAACATTAGAAAATAATCTTCAAAAACAAAGGTGACAGATATTAAGAGAAAGAAAAATTTGACTGAGACCAGCCACATAGAACCAGTGGAAGTCCCAGTGAGTGTGGCCAGGTCAGGGCTGGGAACACTGGTCTCTCCTCAGGGTCTCTGAGAGCGGAGGCTGGGAGCCCTGGGTGGCCTCACAGGTCACAGAGCCCACCTTCCTCCACTGGTCTGCAGGGAGGCTCAGGGTGCTGCTCCAGCTGTAGTGGCCGTCCTGACCCAGGTCCCCGGGGCTCCTGGTCTCCTCCCAGCTGCTGCTGCTGCTGCTGCCGTCCACCTTCCAGCCCAGCCTCCAGCCTGAGGGGAAGCCCTTGTTGGCCAGGCACATGAGGGTGGCCTTCCCCTGCTACAGTTCCATGCTGGAGGGGGGCAGCACCGTCAGGGTGGGACGGACATCACCTAGGAGACGGGAGGAGACGGCTGTCATTCAATCACATGACTGATGTAATGATATGGCAGTTTGACATCTTGGCTGTGAGAAAGTCTTTGTTCCTCTTTCAGTGAGTTTCTGTCCTCAGACAGTTAATCTGCTTCATCTGATTTAGTGACCTTTCTCACTTCCCTTTAAAAACTCTGTCATGCATATCACATAGCGGCAGAAACTTTCTTTACGTGGAGATAAAATATATATAAACATTTAACATGCAAAAATCAAACTGATTGCGCTCTAATAGTGTAAGCACTCCTTATCGATTACTATTCACATTATTAAAATTTAACACTTATGAATCTGTACGATCCACCATAAGAATACAAAGCATGTATTATTGTAAATAAAGTGCAATTTGCTCGTTTTGTCATGAAAAAGCAGTTCTGCAGAAACATAAAGTTGCCCCTTCAAACACCAAACTGTGATAATATGTGCAATTCATTCATAACTTTTTACAAATTGTATCTAGTCCTCCAACCAAAACAAACTTTTCCAACATTATATTCAAAATAAAGTATTTAATTAACCATTAAAAGTAAAAAGCACAAGCAACATGCTACAATGTTCATATATTTTCAGCATAAGATTAAGGTGGACTTACTTCCAATATCCAGTCTGGTGCCTCCACCAAAAGTGTACCACAGTGATACAAACCAAATGAACGGCCGTACAAAAACCTCTGACACTTAAGAGACACACCTTTCACATTAAAAACTAAGAGACACAGCTCTCTGACTTTACAAAGACCAAACGCACCAAAGCTGCCAGTATTCACTGCTACTAATGAGGTGCTAACACTGACAGTGCATGAAGTTGGCTATTCCCATTTAAAACATATTTTCTATTTATTTAGTTATTTCTTGAAAGACCTGGCTGAATTCAGTGTTTTCAAAAATCCATGAATCTTGCATTTTTTTATTGTTTTATTCAAATTAGATAAACTGAAAAAAAAGTTATATAAATCAATTTACTAATTCCAAGTCAGTTAGTCCTCACACCAGAGAGATTCTATTTGATGAACATAAGCATATTAGGAAAGTCCCTGTTAGAGTCAGGAGTAGAATTACAGTAGTGTTTCCATAGAGAGACACTTTGCATCAGCAGCACATGCTCCAGTGCTCTGGGAGTGTTTATAGTCCTGTGAGATGAACTCTGGAGGACTGAGAGCTGATCTAATAATAATAATAATAATAATAATACATTGAATTTATAAGGCGCCTTTCAAGGCACTCAAGGTCGCCGTACAGTAATATAAAAAACAGTTCTCATAAAAATAATAAAAATAAATAAATAAATAAAATAAAATAAGATCAAAATAAGTAGTATACAATTAAAAAGGCATGGAGCCTGCAATCAAGCATTAAAAAGCATCACGTGGGACAGTAAGCCAGCCTAAACAAATGGGTTTTGAGGTGGTTCTGGAAACAGGAAATTGAGTCCAGATTTTTGATGTCAGGGGGAGGGAGTTCCATAGACGTGGGGCGGAGCAGCTGAAGGCTCGCGATCCCATGGTGGACAGATGAATTCGGGGGACGATCAGGTTGATGGAGGAGGTAGATCTGAGGGACCGGGTGGGAGTGTTAATATGAATGAGGTCAGACAGGTATGGAGGGGCTAGATTGTGGATGGCCTTGAATGTATGGAGGAGGATTTTGAAATTTATTCTGTATTTGATGGGAAGCCAGTGGAGTTGGAGCAGAACGGGGGTGATGTGACAGATGGCAGGGTTTTAGTGATGATGCGTGCGGCAGCGTTCTGGACTAATTGCAGTTTATGGAGGAGTTTGTGGGGAGACCGAAGAGGAGGGAATTGCAATAATCCAAGCGGGAAGTGACAAGAGAGTGTACCAGGACTGCAGTGGTGTTGGGAGTGAGTGAAGGGCGGAGGCGGTTGATGTTTCGGAGGTGGAAGTAGGCGGACCGGATGGTGTTGTTGATGTGGGTGTGAAATGATAGGGTGCTGTCGAGGACAACACCCAGAATCTTAACCTGGGGGGAGGGGGAAACCGAGGAGTTGCCGATGGTGAGGGAAAAACTGGGGAGTTTGCTGAGTGTGGACTTGGAGCCAATGAGGACTACCTCTGCTTTATTATACGTTCCAATTTGAGGAAGTTTGAGGTGAACCAGGATTTGATTTCCTGTAGGCAGGCACAGAGGGAGGAGGGTGGGAAGGTGGAAGAGGGTTTGGAGGAAACATAGAGCTGGGTGTCGTCCGCGTAACAGTGGAAATGGATATTGTGTTTGCGGAAGATCAGACCAAGTGGAAGGAGGTAGATGATGAATAGGATGGGGCCATGGACGGAGCCCTGGGGAACACGGGATGAACGGGGGGCGGGGTGGGATGTGAATGATTTTAATTGAATGAACTGAGTGCGGCCAGATAGATAGGAGTGGAACCAGTCTAAGGGTGTGTGTGATAGTCCAATGGAGGCTAGTCTGTCGAGGAGAATGGAGTGGGAAATGGTGTCGAAGGCCGCGCTCAGATCGAGGAGAATGAGAATGGATAGTAGTCCAGAATCAGCTGCCATCAGGAGGTCATTAGTGATTTTTATGAGGGCTGTTTCGGTACTGTGACGGGGGCGGAAACCGGATTGGAACTGTTCATATAGATTGTTACTGGAGAGGTGAGCCTGAATTTGTGATGATACTGTCTTTTCCAGGATTTTTGAGAGAAATGGCAGGTTGGAGATGGGACGAAGGTTATTTGCAATGTTTGGGTCTAAACCAGGCTTCTTTATTATTGGAGTAACAGCAGCGGATTTGAAAGAAAGTGGGACAGAACCAGAGGTGAGGGAGGAATGAATGATGGCTGTTATCAAGGGTAACAGGGAGGGGAGGGAGGCTATAACCAGGGAGGATGGCAGGGGGTCAAGTTGGCAGGAGGATGGCTTTGAGGTCCGAATGAGTTTGGCTAGATCAGTGGCAGAGGGGAGTTGGAAGCAGGAGAGACGTGCAAAGAGCGGGGGATGGGGGACAAAAGGAGGTGGACCAGATGTGTGAGGGGTCAGTTGTTGGTGGATGGTGGCTATTTTGGAGTTGAAACATGACATCAGGGAGTTGCAATGCTCATTGGAGTAAAAGTGTGGGGAAGGAATCAGGGGGGCGTAGTGAATTATTGACCAATGAGAACAGGGCCCTGGAGTTCCCAGCACCCGCAGTGATTTTATCGGTGAAATATTGGGTTTTGGCTGAGAGGGCGTCTTTGTAATGAAGGATATGGGCATGGTGCATCTGTTTGTGTATGGTGAGTCCGGTTTTCCTGAAAAGCCGCTCCAGCTGACGTCCTTTGGCTTTCAGCAGATGTAAGTGAGGGGAGAACCAGGGGGCAGAGTGGGGGAATGAGACAGTCTGAGTTTTGGGGGCAAGTGTGTCCAGTAGGGTTTGGAGACTGTCGTTGTAATGACAGGCGAGCTGATCCGGGGTGAATGGGGGGTTGATGATCGGGAAGCAGTCAATGCCTTTTGTGAGATCGGCTATGTTAATATTTTTGATATTGCGGAAGGACATGATACGTGATTGTTTGGTTTTGGATAGCGTCAAATTTAAATTAAATGAAACAAGCATGTGATCAGAGATGGGGAGATCAACAGCAGAACCGTTTAGAGGAGTGACACCAGAGCAACAGACCAAGTCCAAAATATGACCTTTAGAATGTGTAGGGAAATCAATAGATTGTTGGAGACCAAAACTGTCCAGGCAAGAGATAAAGTCCTTAGTGAGGGTAAGATTGGTGTTGTCCATGTGAATATTAAAATCACCTGTCAGAATGATGTTGGATGAGAGTGAGCAGATGTGGGTGAGAAGTGTATTGAATTCGTCAATAAAGTCCTTGTTTGGTTTGGGTGGGCGGTAGATATTTACTAAAACAGTGGGAGTAGGTCCATTTAATTGTAGGGCAAAAGACTCGAACGCATGGGACACTGGCATTGTAACAGATGTAACCTTAAAAGTTTCGCGGTGAATTATTGCGAGGCCTCCTCCTCGGCCTGTAAGACGGGGTTGACAGGTGTAGACGAACCCAGGTGGAGTAGACTCGTTCAACTCGGAGAAGTCATTGGGATGTTGCCACGTCTCCGTTAAACATAAAAAGTCATACTTGCGGTCGAGGAGGAGGTCCTGCAGTAGCTGTCCCTTGCCGGTGAGGGAGCGGATGTTAAGTAATCCAAGTTTGACGTCGGAGTGTTGGTTGAAGAAGCTAACGTTAGCCGACCTGGCTAGGTTAGCTAGCGCACTGTGGTCCACCTTCCTGCGGGTGTTCCTCGGTTGGTGGCGGCGGGTGAGGGACCAGATGGTGTTTATTGCAGTGGAGTCGTCAATGTGGTAGCTTCTTCCGGCACTGCGATGAAGATACCTCCGACGGGGAAGGTGAGCGAAGTCCGGGAGATGATGGAGTACAGGCGGGCGAGTATAAAACATTTAAAAACAACCGGACAGCAGCGGCAGCTAAACGCGCCAGCGTTCACTAGTCCAAAAAAAAAGACCAGGAAACAGGAAATGGCTCCAAATGGTTTTGTAACTGGAATCCAATTAATACATAATTGTGCAGTGGAAGTGTCACATACAGTACTGTACTTACAGTAGGCTATATCAGACAGTGACAGCCACTGCGCTGTATGATGTCCACCTGCCTGACCTTGGTGTAGTGTTGTGTTTACAAACCTTGATGTTGCTGATGTTGGATCTTCAGGACAATACAACCTGCAGACAGACTGTCACCATGACTTCATTAATTTTCACCTTTATTTTGACTCTTCTCTGCTGTTGGTTTTCAGGTAAAACACAATACTTGTTCAAATTTAAACAGGATAAGACAGTCGTTTTTTTCTGTGCATGTTATAAATGTTATTAGTCTATCTACCGTTTTTTAACATACCAACGTTCTCTCCTCTTCAGAGTCCATAGGTCAGGTGACAGTGACTCAGCCTGAAGCTGTGAGTTCATCTCCAGGAGCCACGGTAACACTCAGCTGTCAGACCAGTCCTGCTGTTTACTATGATAGTGACGGTGATCATTGCTTATTCTGGTACCAACAAAGACCAGGAGCAGCTCCTGAACTTCTCATTCGCTACGCTAATAGATTAGAGTCAGGGGTTCCAGCTCGTTTCAGTGGCAGTGGATCTGGGTCTGACTTCACTCTGACCATCAGTGGAGTCCAGGCTGAAGATGCAGGAGTTTACTGCTGTCAGAGTTTCCACAGTGGTAGAGTGTTCACACAGTGATAGAGAGCCGTACAAAAACCTCCCTCAGTCAGAATGAACAGAGACTGCACTGCTGCAGCTGGGACCTACTGCAGGTGCTGTCACGACTCACTGAGGAGACATACTGGAATGAACAAACACACACACACACACACACACACGCACACGCACACGCACACACACAAACACACACACTGAAGACACATGAGCTAGTTCCAGAAGCATACCTTCAACGTTTCCGTGCTGGGAGGATAAATGTGGAGGACACTTGTTAAGACTTTCCATGACAGTTAGTAGCTCACTTTAATCGCTAGTGGTCCGCCTTGGGGGTTAACACACCAGAGGGGCTCTTCAACCTGATGGTACTAGAACAGATGACGAACTCATTGCCATATCGCAACATTTATTACTGATCATAAGGTTACTACTCCTCCTATTAGCTGATGAGTTTGTTTTGACTCATGGGGGCAGGTTTGGGAGGCGCTGTAATAGCATGGAGGCTGGATTGGAAGACATTTCATTTGGCAGACGTGAGGCATCAGCTCTAGGCCTTCTGCTTCCTTCTCCTAAGGCTGAGGGAGGGGTGAGGTATGTAGGTACCTAAAAGGTCATTATCACCAAGAGGTATACGACACTGTGGTGACATATGCTGTGTGTGCTGAGCCAGTGAGGGCGGTTCCTCCATCTGTTACCCTAGGTTATGATTTAGAGGAGGAGGGGAGAAATGGTTCTGCTGCGTTGATTTCCAATGGCTTTGTTTCCCTCTTGGGCAGCGATGTGAAGGTCTCTGTAAGTATTCTGAGAGACACTGGGGCAGTGGACACCTTCATCAGGGAGTCGGTGTTGCCTTTGTCATCAGAGTCGTTTTAAGGTGGTGAGGTTCTTACGAGGGGAATGGGTTTGAAGGTTCTGTCTGCACCTTTGCATCGGATCCAGTTGTGTGTGGATCTGGTACAGGGGGAGTTGGCTGTGGGGGTGCACGCACAACTACAAGTAAAGGATGTTGATGTAATTTTGGTCAATGAGTTGACAGGTAACCGTGTCTGGTCTGAATTCAAACCACAAGGTGTGGTGTCACAAGTGCCATCTAGCTGTTCTCCCCTGCCAGCAAACTGTCCAAGGCCAGCGTCTGTAGATATGGAGTCTAAAGAGGACCTTAAGATGGCTGTCCAGAAAGACCTGGTTAGACTCAGGGGGCTGCCCTACGGCTGCAGCAAGGTAAAGACTGTGCAGTTCTTCTCCAGTTTGGAAAGTGGCCTAAATAGGATAACATTGCCAGCTGACTATCTAGAGAGTACAGGGAGGCCTCTGTGTAGTTTGCTTCACCTGATATAGACGGACAGGGAAACACAAGGAAAGGATAGGACATAGCTATATAAAGATTTTAGAGTGTAGTCGTGCTGAAGACCACTCCAGCTATGAGTCCCCCCGTAAGTTCATGAGCTTGCAGCAACTGTTGATTGGCCCTGTAGGGGTCGAGGAAGTGGCGGTTTCTTTGACACATTCAAACAGGGAAGATATGCAGACAGCGGCTCTAGCTTACATGGAATTGTGGGACACTTTGTATACATGAGAGGACTCACCTACAGCGTGACAGAGACTGAGGAATATCTCTTTGTGTACATGAGAGGACTCCCCTACAGCATGACAGAGACTGAGGTATATCACTTTGTCACTCTGCTGAACCCAGTGTGTGTGCACCTAGGGGTGGGTCCTGACGGGTGAGGCATGCGTGGAGTTTGCTGGGCATGCTGCCTTTTGTTCCTCTCCTGTTGTTCCCTGCTTTTCCTACAGGTGGCTGGCAGGCAGTGGAGGAGTCGTCAGTAAGACCGGGAACACCTAAGCTGACTGTGTCCTCACCCTATTTAAGATGGCTCCTTTGGCCCACTAGGGCTGGGTCTCATTACCCACACTACCACACCATATAGATAGCCAGACAAAGATTTAATATGTCCCAATACACAGTATGTCAAATGCAGTGTGCCAAAAATACCAATATGTCCCATTGCATCCAGTCCCATAATGCAATTTGCAAGCCAGCAGCTTTTCTGTCTATTCTTACCCACAATGCTGTGCGATGAGGAAGATACGTCACGTCGACACTCCTCCCAGATGGAACAACAACGATTTTCAAATTTGGCGTTACAGACTGCGATGGACGTTTGCGCAAAATGGTCAAAGTTCAAGGCGTAATGTTATGAGGAAGTAGTATGTCCCTATTGCATGCCTACTGCATGTAACAGTACGTACCTTGTTAGTGCTGCTTAAGTACCTAGTAAAAGCATAAAGTATTATTTGATGTGGGATGCAGTGTAGGTCTCTCACTACGTGACATGCTATGAAGCTTTTTGGTTCATGGGTTAGGGCTTGTTCCATCCTACAACACCCTACACCGCACCTCTCACTCAACCACACTTTTAAACCACCACGGACGTTACAGACCGACACATTCATGGTTTAGTTTGACTTCTTTTCATTAGTTTGGTTAAAAATCATTCCTGGAGTTGGATTGATGATGTGTGGTTTCCCTTTGTTGTCCAGTCCAGTGAGCTTGGTCCGTAACCGAGGAAACGCCAATGTTGGATTTTCTCTACATATATTTTCAGTTTGTTCATCCCCAGGTGGGAGGAGCTTGTTTTAGTGGTTCTGATTGGAGGGCCTTGAAGCCAGAGATTATGAATGAATATGGTGGCTCCTGATTGGGTGCTGAGGTGAGCTAACAGCAGAGACTGAAAATGTCTCCCTCGTCAACAGTTTATTTACTGGGGTGAACATGGAACTCCCAACATGGTTCTCTTTGTCTTTTCCTCTTTGTCCCTGACTGATGGTGTAATCTACTATTCAAACCAAACTCATCAAATGAACTTTTTTAAATATTGTGATTTTTGTCAGCCATGTTTATTGTGAATGTCTGACAGAGAGAGAGAGAGAGAGAGAGAGAGAGAGAGAGAGAGAGAGAGAGAGAGAGAGAGAGAGAGAGAGAAACAAGCAGCAATCAGATCAGACAGACTGTAAGTGTGATGTCACTCATCACATGGGTTTGGGTCACCAGGGTTAATATCAGTGATAGATATAAGAACTTACACAGTCTACTATAAGATAACTACAGTTAAGCCCAAAAATATTTGGACAGTGACACAATCTTCATATTTGGGCTCTGCAAAATATGAAATTACACTACAACGGAATTAGTGCAATATATATTCAAGGGTTGAACAAAAATATATGATTAAACATAATGTAGCTATTTTATACAAAACGCTCCCTCATTTCAGGGGCTCAAAAGTAATTGGACAAATAAACATAACCCCAAGTAAAATGTTACTTTTCAATATTTTGTTGAGAATCCTTTGCAGGCAATGACTGCCTGAAGTCTGGAACCCATGGACATCACCAAACGCTGGGTTTCCTCCTTTGTGATGCTTTACTTTACTGCAGCGGTCTTCAGTTGTTGCAAAGCTCTTAAAGAAGTGAATGTATGCTCATTGGGTTGAATCTGGTGATTGACTCCATTGCAGAATATTCGCTTCTTTGCTTTAAAAAAACTCCTGGGTTGCTTTTGCAGTATGTTTCTCATTGTCCATCTGTACTGTGAAGCGCCGTCCAATCAACTTTGCTCTGGCTGAATCTGAGCAGAAAGTATATCCCTATACACTTCAGAATTCATCCGGCTGCTTCTGTCTTTTGTCACATCATCAATAAACACAAGTGACCCAGTGCCATTGGAAGCCATGGAGCATCCACTGCCTCACTGTTTCACACAAGATGTGGTGTGCTTTGGATCATGAGCTGTTCCAATTCTCCTCCAAACTTTCTTCTTCCCATCATTCTGATACAGGTTGATCTTAGTCTCATCTGTCCAAAGAATGCTGTTCCAGAACTGGGTTGGCTTCTTCAGGTGTTTATTTGGCAAAGTCAATTCTGGCCTTTCTATTTTTGAGGCTGATTAATGGTTTGCACCTTGTGGTGAATCCTTTGTATTTACTCTCATGAAGTCTTCTCTTTATGGTAGACTTAGATACTGATACACCTACTTCCTGGAGAGTGTTCTTCACTTGAGTGGATTCTGCGATCATCCACCACTGTTGTCTTCCGTGGACGGGCCTTTTTGAGTCCCAAGCTCACAGTGCACTCTTTTTTTCCTACCAAACTGTTGATTTGGTAACATTTCTGCTATCTCTCTGATGGATTTCTTCTTTTTTTTCAGCCTCAGGATGGTCTGTTTCACCTCCATTGAGAGCTCCTTTGACCGCATGTTGTGTGTTCACAGCAACAGCTTCCAAATGCAAACGCCACACCTGGAATCAGCTCCAGACCTTTTAATAATTGATGACAGGTTAATGAAGAGATTTGTTATTTTTTTTTGCAGCCTTTGAGTCAATTGTCCAATTACACAAATTTACTTTTAAACATGAATACTCTTTAAGTAAGCTTTTAAGCCCATATTGATTATATAATTGTATCCTGAATATGTTTTAGTAATTAACAAAACTTGTCACTGTCCAAATATTTTTGTTTTAACTAAAGTTAAATATATAGTATATTTTAATGTAATACTGTGAGTTACAAAAATGACATTAGCCATAAGCTGAACTCATCTTTTCACCTCTGCTCAAAACCGTATCCATTTATAGTTCTCTCATCTTCAGACTCATTTCTCTGTGAGTGTCCAGTCGCTTCAACAACCAGAGGAACCCATCATGGAGCCCACCTCACTGATCCTGCTGCTCTGTGAGTTCTGTCTGGGGGGTTACACACCTCACTGGTCCTGCTGCTCTGTGAGTACTGTCTGGGGGGTTACACACCTCACTGGTCCTGCTGCTCTGTGAGTACTGTCTGGGGGGGTTACACTCCTCACTGGTCCTGCTGCTCCGTGAGTACTGTATGGGGGGTTACACACCTCACTGGAAAATCCCATAATACACATTTGAAGAGATTTGCACTTTAGAAACACAAATTTACTTTTACATGAATACTTTTAAGTAAGCTTTTTTCTGGACTAGTAATTTTACTTGAGCTTGTTTTAACTAAAGTAACAGTACTATACTTGAGTTACAATTTTCAGTACTCTTTTCACCTCTGCTCAAAACCGTGTCCGTTTAAGTTGAGACGGTAAACAATACGCTTCCTGATTTAAAGATGAGGATTTCTCTCCTGATGCTGACCAGTAGGATGGACAGAGACACAGTCAAATAACTTACCAGACAACTGTGTAGAACAAATGAAGAAAAAAGACCAAACCCAAAGCAGCACTACTAATAACTGATTCAGGACATTTGCCGGTTTTAAGCAGCTTCTATTTAATTTTACTTTCCGGTGAAAGCCCAAAGCCACACACACAGCATAGTTTTTAGTTAGATGAGTTTATCTCTAGTTAAAGGTGAGGTAGGATATGTGACAGTTAAAAGAGACAGGAAACAAACAGGAAACTGAACAGAGGGACATCATTCATCACACAGGTTTACTTTATCAAGGTTAATGCACAAGACTGATTAACCAACATCTGTAAACGTTTACAGACACAAAGACAGAAAACAGAGTTAATTTATATGTACACATGGATCTGTGAGTGAGCTAAAATACAGTTTAACTCATCTTTGCTATCTTAGCAGAGTGTTAACAGTCATGTTAGGAGTCATTTCAGAAACACAGCATCATCTTCTCACCTCCAGACACATGGTTTATCTTCCTAAACAAAATGAAAAAATGTATTTACACATACATGACAAAGTCATTTCTGTAAAAAACAAAGTCAACAACTGTTTCACACAAAGAAGAAGTCACAAACTGTTTGTCCTGGATCATCTGTAACTTCCTGACTCGACTTCCTGGGGTGATGTGTGTGTGTGTGTGTGTGCACACGTGTGTGTGTGTGTGTGTGTGTGTGTGTGTGTGTGTGTGTGTGTGTGTGTGTGTGTGTGTGTGTGTGTGTGTGTGTGTGTGTGTGTGTGTACACACCTCAGTGTGCTGTGTGTGTGTGTGTGTGTGTGTGTGTGTGGGGGTTACACACCTCACTGGTCCTGCTGCTCTGTGAGTACTGTCTGGGAGGGGTTACACACCTCACTGGTCCTGCTGTTCTGTGAGTACTGTCTGGGGGGTTACACACCTCACTGGTCCTGCTGCTCTGTGAGTACTGTCTGGGGGTTAGTTGAAAATGTGTGTTTAGACCATGTATGTGTGTATATGTGTGTATTGGTGTAAGTACAGGTGGGTTGGCTGGTGTGTATTATTAGTGTATTATTATTGTAAGTTATTTTATTCCTGTGTCTTCGAGTTTACAAATATGTGGGAGAGAGTTAGTCGAGTACGTGTGCCTGCAGTGTGCGGAGTGGTTTCATATTTCAGTACCCCCCCCCCCCATGGCCCCACCCTCTCTCTCTTTGCCTCCCTCCAGATTATCATACTAATTTATGTTAACTTGGGTCAATGAGTAGAACAGATGTATTCATTATTAAGTTTGGAATGACGTATTAGTAGCAGTTCTGTATAGAGGGGATAGAAACACATGTTTCACGTTACATACACCTTATAACTGTGTCCGTTGGAGATGTGACGGTGAGCGATCAGCTTCCTGATTGAAACACAAAGCTTTCTCTTTGCTGACCAGTATCAAATACCTTACCAGTCAGCTCTGCATATACGACTGTAAATACTATACCAAACCCAAAGCAGCACTACCAATACCGGGCTGTTAACTTTTCACAACACTTGAGCACTGTCCAATTTCTTTTCCCACTTCGGATTGTTTCAGTGGTCTACAATAGCAGTTTAATCTTCCCACAAGCAAATGTGTGAATGCGTGAGAAATTTAAGAGCGTGTGAAGAGGGTCGTTTGCGTGAGTCTCACGCTCAACGTGTGACAGTTGGCAGCACTGACTAATAATTTATAACTGGTTTTGAGTCGCTTCAATATTATGTTACTTATGGGTCAAAGGTCAAAACCAGACACACAGCAGAGCTTTACTGCGTCTTAAATCGCATACTATTACTTTTTTCTTTAAGTAGGTACTTCATCTTCCCTTACAGAGTACGTACTATTGCACAAAGTAGGCATACAATTGGGACATACTACTTCCTCATAACATCCGTCAGAGTCCGCAACCCCAAATTTGAAAATAGTTGGTGCTCCAGGCTCCATCTCTGTGGAGAATCAATGTGAAGTATCTTCCCCTTCTCAGAACATTGTTGGTCAGAATAGCCAGAATAGCATGCTGGCTTGCATTTTTCAAAAGTGTATCGGGTGCACTAGGACATCCTGGTATTTTTGACATACTACATTTGACATACTATGTATTGGGACATACTAAGTATTTTTCTGGCTTATATATAGTATGCTAGTATGGGTATTGAGACACAACGTTTATTGATGGGATAGGGTGACAGTTTAAAGAGACAAGAAACAAAGAGGAAACTGATCAGAGAGAGGAGAGTGACATCATTCATCACACAGGTTTGCTTTATCAGGGTTAACGCACAGAACGGATTAACCAACAACTGTAAACTTCTCTGACTGTTTACAGACACAAAGACAGAAAACAGAGTTAATTTATATGTACACATGGATCTGTGAGTGAGCTAAAATACAGTTTAACTCATCTTTGCTATCTTAGCAGAGTGTTAACAGTCATGTTAGGATTTCAGAAACACAGCATCATCTTCTCACCTCCAGACACGTGGTTTATCTTCCTAAACAAAATGAAAAAATGTATTTACACATACATGACGAAGTCATTTCTGAGAAAAAAACAAAGTCAACAACTGTTTCACACAAAGAAGAAGTCACAAACTGTTTGTCCTGGATCATCTATAACTTCCTGACTCGACTTCCTGGAAGCGTAGAAGTGTGCACACGTGCGTGTGTGTGTGTGTGTGTGTGTGTGTGTGTATGTATGTGTGTTTGTGTGTGTGTGTGTGTGTGTGTGTGTGTGTGTGTGTGTGTGTGTGTGTGTGTGATTGTGCGTGTGTGTGCGTGTGTGTGCGTGTGTGTGTGTGTGGGCGTTACACACCTCACTGGTCCTGCTGCTCTGTGAGTACTGTCTGGGGGGTTACACACCTCACTGGTCCTGCTGCTCTGTGAGTACTGTCTGGGGGGTTACACACCTCACTGGTCCTGCTGCTCTGAGTACTGTCTGGGGGGGCACACACCTCACTGGTCCTGCTGCTCTGTGAGTACTGTCTGGGGGAGTTACACACCTCACTGGTCCTGCTGCTCTGTGAGTACTGTTTGGGGTGGGGGGTTACACACCTCATTGATCCTGCTGCTCTGTGAGTACTGTCTGGGGGGGTTACACACCTCACTGGTCCTGCTGCTCTGTGATACTGTCTGGGGGGTTACACACCTCACTGGTCCTGCTGCTCTGTGAGTACTGTCTGGGGGGTTACACACCTCACTGGTCCTGCTGCTCTGTGAGTACTGTCTGGGGGGTTAGTTGCTGATATGTGTGTAAACCATGTTAGTCTGTGAATTTGTACATTGGTGTAAAAGCACGTGGTTTTGCTGAGTGAATATTAGTGTACAGCACAAGTTATTCTTTACCTGTGTTGTGTTTATAATGGGGTGGGATCTCTGTGTGTGTGCCTTTGTGTTTATAATGAGGTGGGATCTCTGTGCCTTTGTGTTTATAATGAGGTGGGATCTCTGTGTGCCTTTGTGTTTATAATGAGGTGGGATCTCTGTGTGCCTTTGTGTTTATAATGAGGTGGGATCTCTCTGTGCCTTTGTGTTTATAATGAGGTGGGATCTCTGGGTGTCTTTGTGTTTATAATGAGGTGGG
>JAPMUY010004266.1:2500-55000 GCA_026901105.3 Galaxias olidus
ATGCCACCACCCAGAACCTTTTTATTGTGAATTGCAGAAGTGTTTTTTTTATTAGCACTTCACTAGTCCACATACAGTGGAGAAGCAACGTGACCTTTCTGTGTTGAGTAACACATGAGCTGCAGGTTCTGGAATTAGTCTCTTCCTCTTGGCTGGCATCACATCAACGAAGGCAGCAGACGGGACATGTATGCGGCCTGTGAGAGGAAAATAACACACTATTACAGGACTCTGTCCTCCCAAGAACATTGTGTGCTCTTCAAAAAGGAAATCTTGACATTGGATCAGGATCGTGATGTTCTATTTCTGTCAATTAGGTCACAGGAAGAAACCTGCCATCATGAGTCACCGCTGCTGAATGTTAGTCACAAAAATGCGTGCTGGCAATTACATCCATTTGGGACGTGAAACAATACTATGCGTGGCACGCTTGTGTGTGATAGGGAGAACAAACGGACACGGCGTTCACTCAGGTGAACCGCAGATGGGCTCCTGATTGCAGGGTTGGGCTGGGTACGGATACAGAGAGTACTGGAGGGAGACGTACAGTCAACAGCCCGCAGCTCCTCCTGCTTTGGCTGTGTCGGCTCTCTGCTCCCCGTCCCCCCACCCCACGAGGGCACCAGAGGTGAGAGAGAGAGAGAGCGACACACACACACACACACACACACACACACTAAGAGACAGGGAGACAGGGGGGGGTAGAGGAAGCTTTATAAAGTGAGAGAGAGGGAGAGCGATGCAATAAGAAGTATTTTAGGGTTTTGTCATGATCGTCTTCATCACAATCCGAACAGCATTGGCCGCGCTGGGATCCCCCTGGTTGGTCTCTCCCTGGTTGGTCTCCCCCTGGCCAGTCTCCCTTTCTAAGACAGCATGCAGGGATTCAGTCATGTCTCCCATATGCTCATGTGTCTGTAGGCAGGGTGAGAAAAGCTGGCACGCAGAGACAGATAGATACTGTCCTACCCTGGGGGCCTTCATAACATAAGACATAAACTTCTGCCAGGGAATGTAATAAAAGTACATATTCTTCCTGTCTGTCACGCCGTAATACATTCCCCTGATGTATTAGAGTGGATAAATACATACTTCAGATGAATATTGACAGAGGTAGTAACAAGGCCTCGGGCAATAACTGATCTGAGAGGGTAGGAGAGGAGAGGAGAGGAGAGGAGAGGAGGGGAGAGAAGAGGAGAGGAGAGGAGAGGAGAAGAGAGGAGAGGAGAGGAGAGGAGAGGAGGGGAGAGAAGAGGAGAGGAGAAGAGAGGAGAGGTAATAATTCAGCAGATCAGATCTGTAGATCTAAAAATGTAATTGAAACTGAAATTGAACATGTTAGTCTAAGGAATGCTCCATGGTGCTAGTAATCCTTAAAGTCCACAACCCGGCGTTGGCACATCTTTGCCCTGTTGCTTGCATGCCCTCTCAGTCCTCTTCCAGATGCTGGAGCTTGCAGACAGCCAAACCAAATCTCCTTTTAACTTGGCCCTTGTGGTTTGCATGTTTTGCTTGCACAGCCCCCATGAAACCACACCTGTAAAGTGGGCCAGAACACTGCACAGTGCACATGCATAAATATATTTGCATATATAGAGCTGCCTCATTTTATAGGGTAAGCTGATATTACTATCAGTCAAAGGACCCAAATGCCGGTATGGGTTGAAATGTCACTATAAAACGGCTGCAGCTGCCCTTTCTCAACCTCGTGTACAATTAGTTGTCTCAGTAAAGAATTTTTTTGTTGTGTGGTGTTTTGCTCTGTTGTTCTTTCTCTCTCTCTCTCTCTCTCTCTCTCTCTCTCTCTCTCTCTCTCGCTCCCTATTTTTCTCCATATTTTCGATGTTTTTTACACACTCCCCCTGATCTCCTCCCAGACTCTCTTTCTTTCTTTCTTTCCCTTGTCTTCTCCCTGTTTTTAATTTGGTTGCCGTGTCTTTAGGTCCATGGTAATGCAGAACACGTTGATGGTCCCGGCAGGGTACTGTAAGTACCCAGAGGGCCAAGGGATGGAAAGCACATATGCAGTGCAGCAGGACTGCGGGGTATGTTGATGTGAGCGCATAAAAAAAATCACTGAGGTATTACACATATTTCCTTTGGCACACTTGCATACAGCAAGTACAGACAGACACACGCACACACGCACAGCCATTTTGCATACACACGCCTCCGAAAAGTCTGGAACATGATGTACACCATAAGTTATCTGTGTATTTCTGTACGTGCTTGTGTGGGTACAGTATCAAGCTGTTGACAGTGCGTCCAGTGGTGCCACACACTCACTGTTATACAGTTGTGAATTGAAGTAGGGGAGATGGCCGTGAAGCCCCCCCCCCCCCCCCACTCCCTCTCTCTTCCTCATGGCTCTGTTTGTCTGTATATCTCCACGTCCCCCCGCCTGTCCACCCCTGTTGGTCCTGTGGTGCTAGCCAAACATGTTGTCCTACAGTAGGAGCAGGTGCATGCTCCTGTTTCAAGTAGTGGACAGGTCCTCGGCAGGGTACACAGATCAGCAGGGGCCCGAAACCAGAGACCTGGGCCTGGCTCTTTGATCCCAGCAGACATCGTCCACCTCCGCGGAGTGTCAGGCGCTGGGCTCCCCTCAGACCGCTGTTGATACACGCTCCAGGTACCCCACGGTGGTGCTCCGCAGCTTTTCAACAGCTGCAAACACAGACAGAAGGTGTTTCAGGTCATGCACCCTCCTTCAAAGCTCCCTCGCTCTCTCCCGTGCGCGTACACACAGTCACACACGTACACCTTGTGCCTATTTTTTAAACGCACCAGGAAAACACGGCAACATCTAAGCACAATTGGAGTGTCATGTCTCAGTTATTACCGGTGAACCAATGGGCGGCAGTGTGCAGCAGGTATTAGACGTGCCTTAGCAATTAGATTGTAAAAGGGAAGAAAGAAACACACAATGTGTTCCCTGTGAAACGAGTAATTATCTGGAACATTTAGCATGCCCGGACTCAACTGCTCATTTATTACTAATTCGCCTATGATATCCTTTCAAAAATAAAACCTGTAATTATTGTTAAACTGGATTAATAATGTGCCAGGG
Organism: Galaxias olidus; assembly: GCA_026901105.3. NCBI lineage: Eukaryota > Metazoa > Chordata > Actinopteri > Galaxiiformes > Galaxiidae > Galaxias > Galaxias olidus. The sequence goes on from JAPMUY010004266.1 coordinate 5,571, forward strand.
ATGTACTTTGTGTATTTTGTTCTTTCACTGTAAGACCAAAAATAAATGTTCAGGGATAAATTTAGCTCTTTAACTCAAATTCAGTTGAACAATGCTAATGGTATGTCATTCTTAGTGCTGCTAATCAAAATTGGAGATCCTCCCATGTTAGAAAGATAATTCAGTCTATTTATAAGTAGAAAATGTATATATATATATATATATATATATATATATATATATATATATATATATATATATATATATATATATATATATATATATATATACAGTACATGGACAGTATATGTATATGTATATACATATATAAATATATATATCTTTATATATACATAAATTTATAAATACGTGTGTGTGTGTGTGTGTGTGTGACAGACAGACAGACAGACAGACAGAGAGATTAGAGCAAGAGAGAGAGAGTGAGAGTGAGAGGAGAGAGAGAGAGAGAGAGAGAGAGAGAGAGAGAGAGAGAGAGAGAGAGAGAGAGAGAGAGAGAGAAAGAGAGAGAGAGAAAGAGAGAGAGAGAGATGTCAGTGAGCGTCAAGGAATGTACGAGGGTGGCATCATGTGTAGAAACACTGCCCACTCGTTGTGGTGTGGAAGGGCTTATGGTGTTATTATCAGATTTATTACTGGAATCCCTGTCTGTGTGTCTGGACCAAGCTAACTGACAACCCACTCTGGTTGTCTGGAGCAAGATGGGACTAATAAAAAGCGCGCGCACACACACACACACACACACACACACACACACACACACACACACACACACACACACACACACACACACACATACACACACACACACACACACACACACATTCACACACACACACACACACACACACACGCACTCACGTGCGCGCACACACACACACACACACACACACACACACATTTAATAACCAAAACATGTTGTAATTGTCACATCGAAACATTCATACACCGCACATTAGTTGGCTACATGTGTAGTGTAGATGTGTTTTTTAAAGGGATAAGATTTAAAGTATTACTTCATTGCAGAGACTATTTCTTGTGAATGAAGACATTTTCCTGCACTGCTTTCTCATGGGTATCCATATCCGGCCATCCATCCACACTAACCTAACCTCCATCAAATTATGGTTTTACTGAGACCCCCTCTTTCCTGAAACCTACTTCCCCAACTGTTCCCATTCCACATTTAAACTCCAGATAGAGAAATAACGTCAGGGAAATAGAGGGAGGAAGAGTAAGCTGTGGACACGGAGGCCAACGAGAAGAGAAAAAGAGAGAAGGACGTGGTACTTGACAAATTCCTGCACGGCCATTTTCGCCTTGTCAGCCACTCTGGTGAGAGAATGAAACGCAGAAGCCCCATGAAAGAGCTGCAGAGCTCACTGACTGTGATCCACTGACACATTCATCGCAAGCACACCGGTAAAAAAACGTTTGTCCCCTTCATGGGATCCTTGCTAGATGCGGCCGGCAAAGATTCCCCAGCGCAGAGTGTCCACGAGAATGGAATCCCACTGTCCACACTCCCCCACACTCAGTAGTCAGACATGCGGATGAGACCGGCTTGTTTTAGGCCTCTCTGGTCTTCTCCCTCGCACTCACCAGTCCAGTTCTGCCGTCAGGCGGGGGGGGGGGTTTCTGGCTGGTAACAGTTGAGATCAGGTGCTGCTGAAGGCACGGCGTGGCCAGCCAAGACAGCGGTCGGTACTCTGGGGGACCCTGGATGGAAACACATTGCACACCTACGTGGGGGCTTCCGAAGGTCTTACACATTTGATTGGCCTTTTTTTATTGTAGCCAAAACGTAACATTTGCTCTCCAGAAATACTTACCATGGAGTTGGTGAGGGTAAAGAAATAGTGAAAGTGTAGCCTAATTCTCTCCTGATACAGAACCGTGTGGCACGTAGTCGAAAGGTGTTTGCTGTCAAATGTGAAGATAAGCCTAAACCAGGACAAGCCTTGGGGCAGCAGTTTGGTAAGACCCTAGGGAACTGGAGAGTATTAATGAAGTGGCGGTGGCCGACACCCCCCCCACCCCTCACCCCCCAGAAACAGGTTAGCTGTCAAACGGAGCATTGAAAACAACTGGAAGGGCAGGTGTTTGTTTTTGCTATAGGTAGAGCAAACTGCTGGGCTTAAAGGCTGAGCCCAGAGAATGTCGGTCCCACACTGGCTCTTTGTACAGGACTTCAAAAGAAGAGCCCCCCGGCCCCCGAAGGGACATTCCAAAGATGTTTAATTTCCCTGAAAATAATCAGGCCAGTTCAAAAGGCAGCGGTGTTCAAGCTGAGGCAACCTCCACCGAGCTGAAACGGGGATGCCCCCTGTCTTGTAAGGGGTCAAAGTAAGCACCCCCCCCGCCTTACCCCCTCCCCTACTCCCTCCCCTGCACAGTTCTCTGAGCCAGACACACACACATTCTTTTTTTCTCGTTCCATCTTTTTCACACGCTCTCTCTTTTCCCTGCCTCCCCTCCTTGCCCCTTTCTCTGAGACTACAGTTGGCCCCCCTCCAAGACAACAACATCACCTGCAGTAGAACAGCTGAAACCCGACTCCCTGCACCCCACTTTGTCCGTTTGAAGCTCACTGGGGCAATATTTGTTCTCTAACATCCACTAATGAGTCTTTTCAGGGCAATATTCCCGATGTCATGTACCTTAACCTCCTGCATACTTCAATCTCTCCACTCTTGGAGAAAAAACTGGCCGAGTTATTAAAAGAGCCCTTTTTGAAGTTGCGCGAGTCATGCTTCGAAGTTGAGCAACTAACTCTGTGTTCATATATATTTTATTGACGTGTGGCAGATAACCCTGTTCAATTCCATTGTACCTCAGAGAAAATGTGATTTCCATTCCATTGCGTCATAAACCTCGTAACTGCGTGTTACCGTGCGCCTAAAAGTCTGCCAAGGCGTTCACTCACGGCCAGGCTCTAGCCACACATATTCCCACGGGGTGCAACATTTTTTCTCCGTCTAGTTTGTTTACACAGAATACACACATTTTCTAGGAAGACACCGGTACAGGTCTGCGCAGTGAACAGGCCTGGGGCTAGTCGTGCCTGAATGTTTCAGCTGTCTGTCATGTCACGTCAATGTCTTCATCCAATGTCACCAGGTTTGTCAGCAGTCCCATCAGGCCACGCTTGGATACTGTAAACAGCAAGTTGCTTTGCTTATTCTGCTTGACATGTCCTCAGCATGTGGGTCAATAGATGGACTTGTAATCTGCATGGAAACCTAGGCACAGGATCCCTGGGAATGCTGTATGGACAGTGTGCACAATTCTAATGTTTTTAGTCAAGTTCAGTCTAGCAAGTGTATTTCTAGTTTCAGTGTGTTCCTTTTCGGTCCAACATGAACAGTAGAACTGCACACTTCAAGCGACCACGTGTGAGACACGTTTCACGGCAGCGCTGGCAGCACATTCGGTGGGCAGTCACTCAAAAGGGAGCGCTCTGAGCCTGGTACATAGTGTGCCTCTGGTAATTGGCCTGGCACCCGGCCCGTCACGCACCAAAACAAAAAGGAGGAAGACACCTGGCGATGCGAGCGCAACGGCAAGGAGCCTAAAAAAAAGGCCTTTGTCACGCCACCTGGCGCTCCGCAGTGCTAGACCTGCTCAGCCTGATAGGCACACGGGCCTCCGAACCCTCCGACTTGTCCTGCAGGTCTGTCCTCGTAAAAAAGGGCATGGGAAACGACATGTCTGTGCACAAGGTGTGCTGGGCCCACGGTACTGCCGAAGTAATGGTACCTGCCGGCCTACTAAAGCGTAGTGTCAACGCCTGCGCTAATGGGGGAGCAGCTGCTCTGCTGCTCAGTGCCAAGGTGGTGGGGCTAGCCTGTCATTAAAGTGAGACCTATTGACTCGTGCACTGATTGTGATTCAAATCAACGGATATCTTCCAACAAGCGCAACTAACAAAAGCAGCTTTTCAGAGCTCTCTCGCTTGCTGCCCGGCAGTGCCTGTTTTTTGGGGCTGGAATGCAGCCTCCTCTGAGCCGGGGCTGGAAGCAAAGGGAGCCAGGGACCCTGGCAAAGCCCTGGCAGAGACCATGGGAGCAGACAGGGAGACGGGCAGACAGACAGGGGATCAGCGGTCAACTGTCTAGACTAAAACACCTGCATTCCTCCAGGACTCACTCAGAGTGGTCGGCTTACGCTGAGCACTGTGACGCAACGCCACCGCGCAGACATGTGTGGGCCCTGCCGCCTTTCCCAAAGTCTCCGATCCTTTCTGTCGCTTATTTCTCTCACATTTTGTTGCACCCTCTCCCCCCTAATGTGCTTCCCCTCCCCTCTGTCTCACTCTGTCTATTTCACTAAGTGGCCTGTAATGTTTGGTCTGGCCACGCCATAACAAGCAGTTGGTAAACTGATGACTGGGCCTGTTTTGTCTTATTTACATGAAACACACACTCATACAAAGTAAATACACACACACACACACACACACACACACACACAGACCGACACACCGAAACATACATGAACACAAAGGCACTGTACACACACACGCATCCATGCACGCACACACATGCACACACACATTGCTGGTTTTAACCCATTCCTTCCACATACACATCAAAGCCGCATATTACACACACTCCAGCCCCCAATCATAGAATTATACAATCCACACAAAACATGTCATTTCAAGTTGGCAACCGAGCGTTGACTTGCTGACTGAGTGTATAATTTCCCAAATTTTAAACACACACAAGCCCTCAGATGCTTGCATACAGGGAACTAGAGAACATGCACACACACACACAACGAACAGAAAACCATTGCCAAGGTGCAGACTCGGTATCTCCCAGGCTTCAGGAAACCCCCACCCAGAGAGCCTCATTAGCTGGATTTGTTCTCACACATACACACAGGAATAGAAAAGAAATCAAAGCTAAAAGGCTAAAAGCAACCCCTCACAGACTCCCACACAGCACGCTGTTCCTTGACACGCGCAGAGCTGTTGGCTGAGAGCGTGTCAGGCCCAGGGGAAATGAGGGGTGGCCCCCTCATTACCATTCAGAGCTCTGCCACACTGCTCACGGTCGGCTCTCGACATGTTATCCGTCCACGATGTTCTGAGAATTGCGTGTCGCCTTCACCACAGCATCGAACGAGGGATGGGAGTCATTGTGCTTCACCAGGGGGGGCCTGGGCTTTTCAAGTAACCCAAGATAAAGAAAGCCCTCGTAGTTAGCAAAGGTAATTGTATGCTGCATGTCAGTTACACTACAGTACAGCACGAGGAGGCCCTGCGTAGCGCCACATTACACTAAGAGGAATACCTCCTTATACTCTGGTCATAGACATGCACGTTCCCCTACAGTGTAGAATCCCAATAGCAATAGACTGCTGTGCTGCTTATGATGCCTGAGCTGCAAGCCTCTTTCATATATCCTATTTATCCTAACATGACTCATCCAGTGCAAAAATGTATCCCGTTTGTATTTTCTCTCCTTTCTTCCCGTAATTTCACCTCCCCACCTCCTTAGTTCTCTCGACCGCAATGAAACAGCTGAGAAACATGGTGTACCAAGAATTCAATAATTCAATTTCAGAAATATGCCATTAACAGGATGACCTTTAGCAGCATGGACGGGGCGAGGTAAATGACTTAAGTCGATAGAATAACAGATGAATTGATGCTTGAACATTATTGCTAAATAGTTTGGTGACAGAGGGATCATGTTTATCTGATTGTAATTGAGTTATAAACCCATTGTTTGGCGGTTTTGATTTCTATGTTGAGAACGCCTGGGGATATTATTGCCAGCTAATCATCCGAGATCTCACCTGAGTTATGAATTATGGCAAAATATCTTTGGCGTAGATATACATCTCACTGTCTTTGTTGAGTTCAAATTATTTCTTTTTCAAACACGGCAAGCGCCAACTAAAATAGCTTCCAGAGATAGAGCAAAGGAACTCAATCAACTCCAGATTTGACAAAACAACTGACTGTACGTGGTGCGTAATAAATTCATTCAAACATTGATCCAATGAACGAACCAGTGCAGATATTTGAGCAGCTGAGCTCACGTCCACTCCAGTCGTCTGTCAGTCTTGACAGCCCCAGAAAAGATCACTCAGTCAGAACATTAGTCTTCCATCTAATGCGTTTCTTCAACGTTCCTCACCCTGAACCTAAGGCAGCGTGTCAATGCCCCCCCCCCCCCCCCTTCTCTCTCTCTCTCTCTGGGTGAATAGGAGTGACTCAGCGGAGTGTCTAGATACAAACCACCGGGTCTTAGTCATTGTGATGCGGACGGACCAGCGGAGATGTAGCAGGCTTTGATTCTCGGCACTGATAAACATTCCAACCTGAAAGAGCCAACACAAAAGGGCCATGTTTGTTTTGCCTCAAAGCAGTACCTGAGACAGGTGCACTGTGGGGGTCCCCGGGCAGACTATTCAGGCGCTCCTGTCTCTCTCCCGTCTCTCACTGCCTCGTTAAGGGGTCCTGGGGGCCAGCGCTATTGAAAGCCACTTGAGATCCCCACACTCCCCCTCAGCAGCCAGCACAATAGACTGGCTAATGAGGGACTGGATGCAGGGCACCAGTCTGTGTGTGAGAATGTGTGTGTGCGTGAGAAAATGTGTGTGAGCGTGTGTGTGAGCATGTGTGTGTGTGGCAAAAGGAAAGTGTGTGTGTTATGGAGTGAGATGGAAGGTGTCCCGAAGCTCTGTCCTGCTGTGATAAACTGCCACTACTAATGGACCCAATACAATGCACCACATAACTCACCACAAAAACACACACACACACACACACATACACACACACGTACGTACGCACCTACACACAAAGCAAGAAAGTTAAGGACAATGGGGTCGGACAAACCCACGTGTGTAAATAACTGCTATAATGAAGACTCATGAGATCGTTTGTCACATTGCACAAACCGCTCTGACATAGAAGCAGATTAAGGGCTCAGCCAGTGTCTGTGTCAACAAGTGGTGTCTCTTTAATCAGGTCCACGTGAAGCAAAAGTAGTGTTGGGCTTGGATGTCTGAAATCCCACGAGGACACGGCAAACCATTTACATTGGACCGTGCATTACGCATGTGAGGCAATGATGGCCTATGGTGCCTCAGAGTGGATGGACAGTGGCCAATGACGCCTTCACCAATGGCAGCCGCTGCTGTGTGAGCTCATTCCTGGTGACCAGTGTCCTACAGACCCCCAGTGTCTCTTGCTGACCTGGTTACAACACCTAGGTGGGGCCAGGGTCTGATCAGCCATTGTCCTTCACGGTGTCCCCAACATGAGAGCCAAAGTGCAGGAAGAGGGTACCAATTCAGATGTTCAAATCTTCACCTTAAAGGTGCAGACATGGTATGACTTAAGTATTTAAAGTATAGTGAAGTATGTTTTTCACATCTTGCCACCCTCTCTCTAACCCTCTTTTGTTCCTTCTCCCTCTCAAACTATTTCCCTCTCTCTATACAGTATGTCTCTGCATTTTCCCATACACTTAGAACAGTCTCCACTGCAATTACATGCGCCAATCAGCAGTGAGATGAAAAGTATGTCAACAAGACTCTCTGTCTCTTACCTGCCCTGACAGAGGTGTCCTCCGGTTACCTTGCGTGTCTGACTCAAATAAAAAAGGAAGCCTAATTATGCCCAATGAATGGAATAGATGATGATTAAAAGCTTAACGCGGTGAAACGTGCTTGACCTGACATGGCCAACCGACCAGGTGAGTGTTTATGTGTGTGTGTGTGTGTGTGTGTGTGTGTGTGTGTGTGTGTGTGTGTGTGTGTGTGTGTGTGTGTGTGTGTGTGTGTGTGTGTGTGTGTGTGCGTGCGTGCGTGTGTGTGTGTGTGTGTGTGTGTGTGTGTGTGTGTTCCTGACAGGACCGGATTCTGAACACATACAACTTGTATTTTACATACCTTTTATTACAAGTCTCTTAAAGGATTTAAACACCGGACATGTCTTTCTGTGTCCATGACAGACTCTAAAGATGGCGTGCGCTTGATTGGAAACCTTGTGGAAAATGTTGTCGACTTAGCCTTCAGTACATCTGCAGGAACACTAGTCGAAGGGCAGTTATGATTGTGGGGGGAAATACTTGTGCATATTTGAGTGAAGACAAAAAAAACACATATCAAAAGAATCTGGAAAACTCCCCAGAAACGGAGTGGAAATGAGCAGCAGCCTGCGGCTCACAGCGGCTCACGCACCCAGGCAGCGCAGGGCCTCCGTGACTCAGCCCAGCCCTCCACAGAGGAATCCTACAACGTGGGCCGTGCGCGCCGGGCGTATCTGCGGGGCGCGCTCGGCAAGCGACTGACAGCTCAGCTGGGAAATATTCCGAGGGCTCCGACTCCATTGCACCGCGTTCCGCCCCCCCCCCCCCCCAGCCCACCCCCCCCCCCCTGCCTCTCCTCCTTGGCGTGGCAGCCTGTCTGAGAGCCCGTGAGAGATGGCGCCTGTCGCCATTAAAAAAAACACACTGCGATGTTTTAGTGGCGGCACCTTTGTGGGGTGCACGGGCAAGTGCCTTTGAACAGGGGCCAAGGTACATGATACCAGGATCGTTCCCCGGATTGGCTAAGTCATAAACCTGTATACGGTGGATGCAGCTATTCCGCTGACTCTGTGCACAGACTCGTTTGTTAAGGCAGTTGAGGACCCCGAGCACTGTACATCTGGAAAAAGACAAGGAGGGGATGAGTCTCGTTTAGTCTGGCAACAAAGGAAATAAAGGCCGACCCAAAAAAAAGTTATAATGACAGGTACTCTAAGTGGAACAATCTTATTTCATGGCAGGTTGCCTTCTGGGCCTCGCAAATGTCAAGCAAGAGAGAGAGAGAGAGAATCCCCAGAAGGAGTAATGCCAAAGGAATCACCTCCCCGATGAAATCGCCCTGGGGGGGGGGGGGGGGGGGGGGGGGGGACGGGGACATTTTTCTCCCCTCCCCCCTATCCCGAGAGAGGGAGGGAGGGAGAGGGAGACGGGGAGGGAGAGCGCGGGGGACCAAACACCTAATCCATCTTGGCTGTGTGCTAGGTGTTAGAAAAGAGAGTCTGTCACCAGACCAGTCCAGGGGTTGGGGAAATATAGATTGGCCCTAACGCAAACAGTCTGTCAGCGGGCCGCTCAGTCACACGGTGTGTACATTAAGCGCACTTGGAAAGGACCCAGAGAAAACGAAATCCCTGTTTCCTTTGTGTGCTGGAACCACCTGGAGGGCCTGGCATGCTGGAACAGGCGGCTGTGGGTGAGACGAGGGGGTGGATAGAGGCTCCGTAGCACGAACTGTACGTCCGGGTTGGAGGAGATTTACATTCACAAATTGGTAGAGGCAGGAGAACGTAGGGGCCCGTCCAGTCACCTCTCTGTCCCCCCCCCCCGAGGCTGGGGTCACCTGGAGAAGCTCCGGCACGCAGTTCTACCTGCTGCTATCTGCCCGCCAGACCACTGATAACAGGGTTCAAAGGTCAGACACAGGAACGTTCCGACGAGACGGCGATCCCACTTGATCAGATTCTTACCTTTTCGAAGAAAAGCAAAAGAATGCTAGGCATTTTTACAATGTGAAAGCAAGTCACTGTGAGGTGCACTCCAACTGGCTACAAAAACAACACTTTAATTAAAAATTTTCAGAGCACCTTTTTTTTGTAAACTGGGCTTTCTTTCAAACAACTGCGAAAAAAACAACAACAAGGCAACAGAAAAGCAGAGCAAGTCCAACATTAATGTCAGGGGCTGTTAGCAGTTTGGAGACCCAGTCTAATTGCCAAAGGCATCATGCACACGATGGACTTCAGAAACAACAACAGCGTTATGTTCCACAACATGCCCTTGGAATGGTTGTGGGGAGAGTTTCGTCATGGGGCTGAAGCGCCATCCCCACCCTTCTCCACTAATGAAGCAGAGGTCTCCAGAAGCTCTGCGGTGCCAAGTGGCTCTGTTTCCACTCCATCTGTCATCTCACCCCAGGGGCCCTGCAGGAGGACCATCCAGGCCCGGCGCTCAGCATCTGAACTACATGGTACATACAATACATACATACACAGTATACATAATGTACGTGTATGTATATACGCTCATTACTCCTCCCTGCCTCACTTTTCTTTTATTTCTCTCAGGAACTTTCTCTCTCTGTCTTCCCCTCTATATCGCTCTCTCTCTCCCCCTCTCTCTCTCTCTCTCTCCCTCTCTCTCTCCCTCTCTCTCTCCTCTCTCTCTCTCTCTCTCTCTCTCTCTCTCTTCTCTCTCTCTCTCTCTCTCGCTCTCTCTTTCTCTCTCTCTCTCTCTCTCTCTCTCTCTCTCTCTCTCTCTCTCTCTCTCTCTCTCTCTCTCTCTCTCTCTGGCTCCCTTGAGCCCCGTGCTCGGGGAACAATACATTCCTGCTGAGGACTGGAGTGATGCCTTTAGCAGAGCAGGGCTATTGTAAAAGCTGGACGAGCGCCCTGGACCAAAGGGGAGAGGAAGTGGAGGTATGGAGCTGGATGCTCATGAGCAATTTAATACAAAATAGCACGGCCTTTGATTCTCTGCTGGCCACTGAGCCAGCCATTGTGAACATGGAGGTTTGTTGAGCACCTGGAGGTGCTGTGAGCTTCGTTTCTCATGGCTGCCCTGAGCGAGCGCAAACGCATGTGGGTGAACGCAAAAGTCCTCCCGGGGCTGTCCTGAACCGTGAACTAAAATGTGACGGCTACGGACCATCTCCATCCACACCGGTTGGACTGAGTGATGGCCTCAAAGTGATGGGTTGAATGATTCTCTAAACATTAAAGATGGCCAACATGGAACCAGGACATGTTAGAATGGTCCCTGTTTTCCTCCGCTGCCGGAGCCCAGACACACATGTGACTGATTAAAATGTTACTCTGGACCGGGGAACCCCACTGGACAGGATCGATGTCACGCTCGCAGCTGAGTGTGTGTGTGTGCGCGTGTGTGTGCGTGTGTGCGTGTGTGTGTGTGTGTGAGTGTGTATGTGAGTGAGACGGGGATCCTTTCCCCCACTGTTCTCCAATAACAAAACAGAGAGTGGTTACTGTCAGCAGGACCCCAGTCCTTTGGCTCTGGTCACACTTGCCTGCGCACACAGGTCCATACACACAGACAAAAACAACACAGGCAGACACGTACAGAGTCCAGGGGCACCTAGGGGAGTTCCCTCAGCTGGGCTGTTGATCGTTCGGCTGCCTCAGAGTGACGCACAATCCACTCCGACTTCACTCTGCACTCATGCCATGATTGTGTGCTCACAATTCGTGTGGTATACATCAGGGCGCACGCTAACGCCCTTTGGTGAGAATATTTTTCTTCCTGTCTGTCCAAATCCGTAAAAACGTTTAAAACCCAAACGCACGGCAGTGTGTGTTTGTGTCTGAGTGTGCGTGTGTTTGGCCGAGCGTGCCTTGCGTGGCCCACTGCGTAGCCCCCGCCCCCGCCCCCCCCCCCCTCCCCTGACAGTCGTGGTGTCATAGTGTGGCCCAGTCCCAGGCTGACGTGTGTCCTGCAGGAATCCCCTCTCCACTCCTCTGCTCGCTCCCTCCCTCCCTCACACACACAGCTATGTGGTGCGGTCTAGCCCCCGAGGCGACGTGACATTTCAGCCTGTCAGAGATGTAGCACCATAACAAGGCCGGAGTGGATTTAGTGCCAGAGGCTCCCTTTGTACGGCGGCCAGCCCAACGGAGAATGGCCGCGATTGGAAAATACCCCGACGCTCATCTGGAAAAGGCCTGGCGGGCCACGCCTGTGACTCTCCTGGGGCCAGAGAAGTGGTGAGGAGGGCGCCTGGCCTGGCTCGTGTCTGTGTGTGTGTGTGTGTGTGTGTGTGTGTGTGTGTGTGTGTGTGTGTGTGTTTGCGTGCGTGCGTGCGTGTGTGCGTGTGTGTGTGAATGTGTGTGTTTGTTGAGAGAAGAGAAGATCAGGAAAACTTAAGTGTGTGTCAAATCTCCTTCCCCTCTTGTTTGGACTGCGGTCCCCTTGGCAACGGCAAAAACATGCATACTTTTTCATTTAGGCATTCCGACTGTCATGGAGCTTGTGCGCGCCAGAGCCCTGCAGAAGAAATATGTATTGAAGTTGGGCATTAGTTCCCTGATGGCAAATTACCTCGGAATTGGACGTTTTTCTTCACATGCGTGCAGTGACGACCACGACTGGAATGGAGCTCATTTATATATACACAGTCATACTTTATTAGAGCAGGGAGGATGCTGGACACGAGGAGAGGATGGAGAGGGAGGAGGAGGAGGAGGAGGAGGAGGAGGAGGAGGAGGAGGAGGAGGAAGAAGTGGGGAAAGGCAATGTGGAAAAGAAGAGAGCAAGAGCAGGATTAAACAATAACTGTGTAGAGGGGGAGGAGAACGTGCAGGAGGAGTATGTTGGAACAGGGATGAGAGGAGGAGGAGCAGGAGGGAGAGCGATAATATAGCACTACGAAGAAAGAGAAGGGAAGGGAAAATAAGAACAAGGTATACAGGCAGAAGGGAGGGAGCAAAAAAAGGTATTAGACAGAGAGAGAGCGAGGAGAAGGAAGTTGAGCAGGGGGGAGGGAGGAGGAGGAGGAAAGGCAAAGGGGGGAGGAGGAGGAGGAAGACAGGGGAAAGGAAGGAGGAGAAGGAAGACAGGCGAAGGGAGAAGGATGTACTCTGGCCACGGTCAGTGAGTAAAAAGAAACTCTCCGTTCCTCATCCCCGCCCGTGAAGTGTAAGTGATTTACAGCCCCGGGCCATAAAGCTGTCCAGTTAGCTCGGGGACAGGGCTACAGCAGGGCTACCCCATGGCCCTCAGGGGGAGGCACCACGTTGCAGAGAAACACAGCAGCTGGCCGTGCCAGACCACATCCTTATCACCTTGTGTCTGTAGTACAGGCCCCCCCGCCCGACCAGCTCAATCAACTCCACATGCCTTGTTAACGGCCCAGCGGAGTGTTGGGGGGAGCACACCGTCCTGGTTGGCTGGATCTCCGGCTGTACTGGGCCTCTGCACTGCGGCCCCTCCGTCACAGGATTCCCTATCGTGCCATCACAGATATCCTGTGCTAGCGAAGCCGGCTTCCCTCGGCTGGACTGTTTGTGTTGGGACGCTGGCCTGGCAGCGGCTGACGCAGCTCCGAATTTAATAGGATGGGCGGAGAGCGCGCGTGTGTATGTGTGTGTGTGTGTGTGTGTGTGTGTGTGTGTGTGTGTGTGTGCGTGTGTGCACGCGCACACGAGGTTTGAAGACATGCGTCCTTCAACATGTATCGTCCATTTGCTGCTTGCAGTACATCCCCTCCGGAGATGGACTCCAGCTCAGAGGATGAGGCTTTAAGGGGCTGTACTCAGAACAGGGGAAACAGCTGATCGTCCATTGTCACCTGTGGAACAGAGCACCACTGGCGGGGTTGAAGGGTCAGGGTGGGCAGTCAGGGTCAGAGGTCAGGGGTCAGGGAGTAGGGCCGCACCACAGAACAGCTGTGGGCACCGACCGCCATGTGCCAGTCTTCCTGCTACGCCTCCCTCAGGCCACACAGGGGGAATACAGACAGTCTGTCACCTGGTGATGTACTCTACACAATCTGCAGAGACAGAAACCTCAGGTCAAGGTCAACAAATCAAACGCTCAATTTCATTTTCGTAGCTGTTTCTCATTGAACAGAGCAGAGCTTGGGCTCAAAGCCATTGTCTCGTAGAAAATATAAAAGGTTATCAATCTCTTTTAAAGGTTCTGCCTTAATCCAAGGCAGACACCATTAACGTTCTCTCAGTGGGAGATCTCTCTCTTGTTTCCACGCTGATTTACTAGATGCTTTCAGTCGTGTTGACTCTGGCCTGGCTGAATGGCTTTGATCAACCTTGGGCCTCCAAGGGACCACCGGCGGACCCACATTCTCCTGTCTGAAACGGTGTGCCATTTGGATCGCAGACAGGAAGGGCCATCTCATATCAATATAGGTGAGCTGGAAAGCTAGACCGCCTGCAACACTTCAACAGTTGCGTTTTAGTCATGTGAATTCCTTTCACAAACATTGAAATTCAGTTGAAGTCCACACTTCTGCTGTGTGGAGAGAATTGAGCACAGAGTTGTAGCTGGTTTTCTCTGCCAGTGCCAGAGGTTGAGAGCTGACCCACGGTGGTAGAGTCAGTTAATCCACCCAGCCTCTACACATCAGACCAACGTCACAACATCAGCCTGGACTGCAGGCCAGAGTCAGGGTCAGGTGCACAGCAGGTTCCTCTAGTCAAGTCAGCCTGGATCCCCCAGCTGGACACATCCTACCTGAGGCTGGCTTTCAGTGGCCATTCTCAGGGCCAATTTTCCTAATAAAAGCCACTGGCTATTTGGCTGTTTGGGGGCCTTTTTGTTGACCGGCGTCTCCAGCCTGTCTGAGAGCTTTCAGAGGGAAGCTCTTAGTGGCCTAATCTCCCTGCATTACTACGGGAGCTGGCTGGGAAGCTCCGTCTGATTGGTGGGTAGCCGGTCCAAAGGAGATGTTATCACACTTTTGGGTAAGAGGTGTGTGTGTGTGTGTGTGTGTGTGTGTGTGTGTGTGTGTGTGTGTGTGTGTGTGTGTGTGTGTGTGTGTGTGTGTGTGTGTGTGTGTGTGTGTGTGTGTGCGCGCGTGTGTGTGTGTTCAGTGTAATTACAGGTCCTTCCCTGGGTCAGGCTCCTGCCCACTAATCACAGTAGCCTTGCAGAGCCCTGGTCACCGGTCACGGCTTCACTGATCCTGCCCCACAAAGCCTGAGGAGAGGCACACTCACGTCCACACTGTCAACGTTTACGCACGCTACACCTGAAAACACACACCGTCCTACGTGCACCTAGCCTTCGGGAAAAGCCCGGCGGTTTGAGAAAGAAATACAGTCAGACGTCTACTGTGTGTTTCTTTTTTTTTGCCGGGGCACGGAATTCACCGGATTCCTGTGTGAAACGAAAGAAGATGTCTGTTGGGTTTCAGACGCTCTCGTCTGGCACGTGGTAAACGTCCGCTGTGGCCGCGTCGCTTTGACGAAGAGCCGGGTGTTTCGTCTCTTCATCTCCGGCAACTGTAGAGAGAGACCGTCTGCCCGTGGCCAGAAATGTGCTTTCCAAACAGCAAATTTCTTTGACGTACTAAATATCATGTTATCGAATAGAACTAATATGCTTTTCCAATTTATATCTCTGGGAGCTTCGTTGTTCCCAGGACCGTTGAAGGGTCTGATCCGATCTGGTGAGTCACCCTCCGCCAAATGAAAACAATATGTTTTTTTTTATTTAATAATCGGCATATCATTTTCCTAAGGTTGTGCACTATATTACATAACTGTGCTTTATAATGTGCTCTGCTATTTGCCCATCTCGATGATAACTGATATGGATTACTACTCCTAGTGTGTGCTGAGCAGCCTTTTACATTGACCCTCCCAAAGGAAGGCAAAGCACAACCATTATCTGAAAGGCATATGATTTTCTGGTTTTTGTTTTAAGGTTGTTCTAGGACTGGGTATTGTCCAATAACTATAACACCCCTTAAAAAAAATCGATATAATCATGGTTTATGGCACAACATGCGTCACTCTTTTTTTTGCCATGACATAAAAAATCAACACATTTCCACTGGCTTCGCTTCAGCGGAAGACCACCGGCCGGCGAACAGTGCGACTTCAAAAAGCCTTCCTGAGTATAACTCTGAGAGATATGGCTCCAGCGATGGCACGGTTCCTGTTCTCTAAGAGCCTCTCAGCTCTGTCTGAACCATTAGACTCCGAGCGCCAGAGTCTCACACGGCCACAGACCACCACTGTTGATAAGTGCCTCCACTGATTCACTTTTCCTGCGTCATTCTTTTGTTCACACCCTACAGCTCTACAAGGCCCGTCTCACATTACACGCTGGACATGAGTCAATGGCATGCGTGAATCAATTCCGGCCCAGAGCGCTGGTGATTGACGGGAAAAACGAGGCATTGGCAGGTTGTTCGAGACTTGCAGTCGTGTTGTCCCTGCCGTGATGTGATTTGAATTGACATGACTCTGTGTTCGTCCTGGGTGGCATGTTTAAGTTATTACCACTTGTCTACATTTTAACTATGGAATCGTATTAGCTATTGCACAATCCTCAGTTTGAGTAGTTATCTGGTTTATGGTTTTCAATTCCCCTTCAGTGTGACTGACTCTGTGTTCGTCATTATTCAAATAGCAGTTGAAGGCCTTTAATTGTGCTTGATATTTTTTCTCATCAATCAAGCAGCTTTGTCTAACCTGCAGTGCATTCAGCAAGCAGACTATTCAGCTACTTAGAAGGATTTGAAATGATATTCTTTGACCCAGGTCAGGCGCCCACTCCACTCCAGAGAACTGATATGTGTGCAGCCAGGCTTGTCTGAGTCTGTAGCGCTGCCATACCAACACACACACACACACACACACACACACACACACACACACACACACACACACACACACACACACACACACACACACACACACACACACACACAAACACACACACACTTACATACACACACAAACACACAGTGTGATCCAGACCTCTAAACCAAATATTTTCCCCTCCGCAGGTTTCCAGAGAGAGAGTGTGGGAACCAGGCAGTGCTCACAGCAGCAACACCATCAAGAATGTTCTGTCTGTCTGTCTGTCTGTCTGTCTGTCTGTCTGTCTGTCTGTCTGTCTGTCTGTCTGTCTGTCTGTCTGTTGGTCTGTCTGTCTGTCTGTTGGTCTGTCTGTTTGTCTTTAGATCTGACTGACTAACTGTCTGTCTGTCTGTCTGTCTGTCTGTCTGTCTGTCTGTCTGTCTGTCTGTCTGTCTGTCTGTCTGTCTGTCTGTCTGTCTGTCGGTCTGTCTGTTGGTCTGTCTGTTTGTCTTTAGATCTGACTGACTAACTGACTGTCTGTCTGTCTGTCTGTCTGTCTGTCTGTCTGTCTGTCTGTCTCTTTCCCCTCTCAATATCTGGATCTGGATCTGTTTCTCTCTCTCTCTCTCTCTCTCTCTCTCTCTCTCTCTCTCTCTCTCTCTCTCTCTCTCTCTCTCTCTCTCTCTCTCTCTCTCTCTCTCTCTCTTTCTCTCTCTTTGGACTCTTGTTTAATCTCAGATCTCTCCTTCCCTTCTCACCACCTCGGTGCCAGAATCAACAGGAGAGAATAGGAGAAGAAAAGAAAGAAAGAGTGGGTTTGAGCAAAATCAGCAAAACACACTT
The DNA here is from genome assembly GCA_026901105.3 of Galaxias olidus. Lineage (NCBI taxonomy): Eukaryota > Metazoa > Chordata > Actinopteri > Galaxiiformes > Galaxiidae > Galaxias > Galaxias olidus. Next base: position 22,744 of record JAPMUY010004266.1, read on the forward strand.
CCCGAGAGCGCAGGTGGGCTTCAGAGTAGACACGGTACTGACCCCCCGGGTCATACTGCACACACACACACACACACACACACACACACACACACACACACACACACACACACACTAACTATGTGCATGGTCAGGTACTTTGCTGTCTGCTGAGCAAATTCTTCCCACCTTTAAAACCAATGCTGAGGAAAAAGCCATTAATGAGGATGACTCTTCTCTGCCCTCTAGGAGACAGTAATATCTTGACCTTTCATTGGTCCTGGTCAACGTGCCAAAAGGCAGGTGGTCTACCTTCATATGGGGATGTCCTCACAAAAATAAGTCAAGGAACCTGTGCTTCTGCGTCTAAGTGGGCATAATCTTCATGGTGACCCGGGGATTTTGAACGCATCGTTGTAATGCATCACTACATTCTCACTACATTCACTTTAACGGGAAAGTGTGTCCAAATTCATGACTGGTACTGTATATAGATAGACATGTGCAGAGGTAAGTGCTGGGGCTAATACATATAATTACATGTATTCATTACATGTTGCGACTCATTTTTGCATAGAGTAAAGAGGGATTGCCAGCTCGTTGGAGTCTAAATACCTGAGGCTAGGGAGCCATTACAAAGCAGCAAGATGGCCTCATCTTTTCTCCTTCTCCTTTTATTTTTTGTTTCCTTTTATTTTTTGTTTTCTCTACTCCCAAACCCCCCACCTCAATTTAGGACTATTTCGCCTTCTCTCTTTCTCTCTCACTTCTTTCTCTCCCCCCTCTTTCTCTCTCTCTCTCTCTCTCTCTCTCTCTCTCTCTCTCTCTCTCTCTCTCTCTCTCTCTCTCTCTCTCTCTCTCTCTCTCTCTCTCTCTCTCTCTCTCTCTCTCTCTCTCTCTCTCTCTCTCTCTCTCTCTCTCCCTCTCTCTCTCTCTCTTTCTCTCAGCATGCGGTCTCCATGCATATTTTCCTCCCGCCGTTTCCAACAGGGTAATCTCTTCTGACAGTGAGTGACTGGTAAATAGCCCAGCTGCCGTGTCTCAGGCTTTGTAGTACGTTCTCTTTTTATTTGTTTACTGGACAGGCTAATTGACATGTCATGAAAAAAAAAAGGGATCGTCGTTTTCCCCCGTCGCTCCGTTCGGGGTTAAGTGGTACGAGCACCAGCCGACACAGCAGGCCAAAAGGCTTCCTGAACCGGTGCTGTCTGGTAATATTATCGGATTTGATCCGTCCACCATCTTTTTCCCGACTTCCCCTTTGCTGTACACATGCTCTTGTTCAGGTGTCACAAAGATGGACTGAGATGGCAGAGGGACCACCTTTTCCACCTCGTTTTCCGTCCATAAACAGACTGTATACATGTCACAGTTAAGGTCACCTGAACAGCAGGGGGGATACACTGTCCAGCGTGACTGCCCCTTGTTAAATATCTGAGGGGAGGGTTACTCCGTTGGCAGCTCCATAATAACTAATGTTCTCATCGCGTTTGACATCAAGCCAAAAATACATTCACAGAAACATGGAGAGGCTTGATTTACGTTACTACCTGTCATAAATCCACCAGAATATCGGCTTTCTATCTGTTAGCCTGGAGAGCTTAGTTCTGCTATGCAGCTGGTGGTTGGCCTGGCTGCTACGATACACATCTACCTATTCAAAGTAATGACTCGTGTGCAGTAAATCATTTCTCATCGACTTATTTCTTTTAGGAATGACTTTTAATTATTCTCTCAGTGTTCCTGCTGAGGACCATGAAGTTCCCTCTCTCTTTTCTCTCTCTCTCTTGCTCTCTCTCTTTCTCTCTCTGTTGCTCTCTCTTTGATGACATCAGGACATGATGATGTCCACATTCCTTCACTAGCGTTCAGCATGGAGTGCTGAGGTGAAACAAGATGCTATCACATCCTGAGCCTTTTGTCGCTGTGCCCCAGTTTCGCTGGGTGAAGTCCAAAAATAGATGTCGGTAAACAAACACAAACACACACACACGCACACACACATACACAAACACACACACTCACACATACACACACACACACACACACACACATTGTTTTGCTAATCTTTAATGAGCTGGTTAAGTCTCATTCTGAAACTTCGAGGCAAACTGAGACAAAGAACAAGAGAGTGAATGAAAGAGAGAGTTGACTGGCTGATGGGCAAAACCCTCAAAACTAAACAACAGTGAAACCAAAGCTGCCATCAAATCTAGGGAAAATACGCCGAGTCCAAAAAACACCATCCCCACTCTCCCCCTGTTCTACGACGCAGCAGAAAGGAGAGAGAGAGCGGGTCTGAAAGGCAGCCACGACCAAAGCACACCCTGCGTCCGTCTGCCTGGGTGTCTCCTGCTGCCTGCCTGCAAGCTGATAGGGGGTGCTTAGAAGGTTCCAGAGAGGGGACGGCTGACTTATACGTCCAACCAGTTTCTGTCTGGAAGCGATAAAAATCACGGGTAAACACAGTGACAGCGTTGGAACCGCATCAATAAAACCCTGAGACTCTAATCCTGGATGGAGAAAGAGAAACTTGTTAGTAAAAGACAAACAATGACCCGCTTGGTGTGCTTTGCACGCTTTTCGAAGTGAAATAAAGTGGACAGTCCATCGAGGTGTATCGCTTGCCCAAATCAAAGAAGGTTGTATTACACTCTACATTCTGTAATTGCTTCCCTGTCGTTGCGATGCTTTAATGTGGTGTTGCTGCCGACAGTAAACCGAGGCATCAAATCACGCCCCACATTGTGTTCTCGCCCCCCTTCTTTCTCTCCCTCTCTCCCTCTCTTTCCTCTTTGTTCCATAAACGTGTCTTTCATTTCAGGGAGCTGCTTCCTGCCTGTCGGTGGTTTTCCTGCCTTTCATCTGCTTTTATTATTATTTAGAGCATATCAGAAGAAAGAGGGGGGGGGGGGGGGGGCACGTATAGCCACTGGAACACTGACCCTCCCCCCACTCGCACATTAAATACACCACGCACACACACACACACACACACACACACACACACACACACACACACACACACACACACACACACACAAAAACAGACAATACAGCAATGTTGTGTACACAAGCACACACACAAACACACACACTCCTTCAAACTTGCCACGCACGAATACACATGATCGGACACACTTAAAAGAGTATATTAGGGGTAACCGGAGACTGAGTTGAGCCCATACAGTAATTACATGTCTACACCTGAGTGGGGAAGAAAGGAAGAAAGGGGGAAATAAAGAAAAGAGAGGACCAGGGGCAAATAATTGTTTCCAAAGCCCACCTAGGTTGAGGTACGGGGAGGCTGAAGATTAGACAAAGAGAGGGGCACTGGGGAGAAACTGAGAGAAGAGAAAAAACTGCAATGAAAGCTCAAACAACTTCTGACAGTCTCTGAAACCCCAGACAGGTTTGCATGAAAATGTTTGCTCGACTGTCAGCTCCAACCACAACAAGTGCTAGTTATACCTCATAGTAATCACCCCTGTGCTGCCAAACAGAGCCATCACAATCCGTCACCACAGACTGTATGATGAGGGAGACTAGACCGATGCAGCTGAAAGGGAGGTCATTCATCTTGGCTCTATAATGGCTGAGGTAATCAGAGAAAAAAGAACCACGCCAAGCAAAAGCTATAAATCATTATGCATGCGTAAGTATGAGTTTGCTCTATGGTGGAGGTAATAGGTAAGCACTTATCATTATAACTGATATGCAACAAAGAAACTTTCCTTATCAAAGCACCTCTCACCATCCAAGCCATTGTGAAAAGCTATACATCACGAGCAACACACATGCATACACACACGCACACACACGCACACGCACACACTCCCATACAGAAACATACAAACACACATAAGTGCACATCTGTCACTCAGCGGGACAGATTTATCAAGATTAGAGCACTGAGTCAGTATTTACCTAGACGCATGTGCCAGCCTTATAAGAGCGCTCCCATTTAGCTGTCTCAATATTTACTTCAAATACTCGGGAGGATTCTTTTCACAATTTCTTCTCAGCCAGAAAACTCTCCCATTTTTGGGCTACCCCCTCCATCCGGCCCCCTATTTCCAAATCTTTCAATTCTTTCTTCTTCTCTAATTTTCTCTCCACACCTCCTTTCATTCAGCCTCTATCTCGAGAACCATGCCCGGTTTCCAAAAACGAATTAACTTACTAACTAACTAAAACTAACTAACTATGTGAATAGCACGTTTTCACAGACAGGACCTCGGTCTTGTTCCACGAAAATATTTTCCGGAAGCCTGGCAGAAGTCAGCTTCATTGTAACCCCATTGCCTGTTGATGTGGAAGCCTTTTAGCGTTCACGGCCTCCATCAGCCTCCATCTCCATTCGCCTGTCAGCACTGTCCACCAAGAGCTTGTAAAGGACAGCAGCAGCACCTTCACACTTTCACAGGAAGCAGCACATTTTTTGTTACCTTGATTAAAAGGTTTACAAGTGGTAGACTTAATGTCCTGGATCACACCTGAGCCCTCAAACACAACCTATAAAACCACATTCCGCACACCGGCAAACCCAAACAACTGGAAACACACTTGCTTATATTTATGTAATAATGAGTTGGGTTGTAGTGCTGACGATTACATACCATCAGCACAGCCTTGCTTCGTGCATATTTTAGAATGCAATTGTCGAAAGCTCTGCATTCCAGTGTGTACATTGTCATAATGTGGATCCATTTCCAATTTCACTGTAATACTTGATCTGTGATGTCTCACCTTTGTCCATGAATGGCATCCACCATTCCTTACGTTTGTCCCACGTCCCCAGAAAAGCATCTTATCTTTGGCCATGACACTTAAACAGTCAATGGCCAACAGCCTTATCCTTTATAGCTCATATTTACAACGGACCCAGGCCCCTCAGTACTACCTAATCAATCACCGAGCGCTAACCAGATGTGATTAGCGATGGCAGGTATATACCTCTGTTTGTCTGTGGAAGACTTTGGCACATCTGTGGAATCCTGATTGTAAAAGGAGTGGGGGACACCGCCAGCACATGTGTTTGGTGTACCTGGTGTGATTCTAGTAGAGCGTACCAAGAATCATATACTAACTTAGCATATGCTGTTTGCCTTAGCCGATGTTGACCTATGAAGTCTACTACGAAGCCTATCTTTGCGTAATGTTAGTCTATGGAGGGGATGGGACAAGGCCAGTGCTAATGTTAGCCTATGATTGTAGTTTTCAAGAGGCCTTGATAATGAAACGGAGATTACTCATGGCGGAAGGCTTTCTGAAGCTGGTGATAAAAGTCTTTGTCAAAGCACACAAAGGAACAGGTGCAGTGGATGCCATATTGAGAGCAAATGCTTAGAAACAGACTCACACACAGGTACGCACGGACGCACTCACGCCAGTGTACACACGCTCATTCAAATACACACGTTGCGTCTGTGCTTACGATCTTGTCATCTTGACAACAACCAAGCCCACAAATACAAACATCCAGTTAATTGAACGTTTGGTCTCGTTCAAATGAGAGAGAAATTGAGTTGGATGTCCTTTTCTCTGTAACGCGGGCATGACTGAAGACCCTTCAACTATCAAAGAACCTGCTTGGTTATCAACGGGCCTTCAAGTCAAACAGGCCCACTGTTTCACTGTTACATTCCTTCAGGGGATTTGAGGAGAATGGCCGGTACAAGCCACACATGATCAGTGTGGGCCCTGAGTCAACACCATCTTCCGTGACTCGACCGGATGTCAAACAGCGCACAGCTCGCAGATAGGCATACAAACAAAACGATAATACTGTTGGCAGAGCAATTACGTTGTTACAACGATAACCAAGGTTACCTGAGTGACACGTTGAGTGAATATTACTGAATCCTGATGTAACATTATGGGGGTTACTCTCAGGAGTTCACAGGCCTCCTGACCTGGAGTTCAGTGGAGACACTGTTTCTATGCAGAGCAGGAGTCCTCAATTGGTGTGTTTGTGGGGGCACCACATAAACTGTAATTTCAGGCTAAAACACTGTTTAGGTTAGTGTTTGACGTACGCTGGTAGACTAAAACACAGTCTTTTACAATTCATTAGAGGAACTCTACCTCACTAGTCAAATAGTGTGTGTGTGTGTGTGTGTGTGTGTGTGTGTGTGTGTGTGTGTGTGTGTGTGTGTGTGTGTGTGTGTGTGTGTGTGTGAGTGTGTGTGTGTGTGTGTGTGTGTGTGTGTGTGTGTGTGTGTGTGTGTGTGTGCGTGCGTGCGTGCGTGCGTGCGTGCGTGCGTGTGTGTGTGTGTGTGTGTGTGTGTGTGTGTGTGTGTGTGTGTGTGTGTGTTTTGACCAGCCTTCCTCTCAGCTGGTTTAGAAGCCTCCTGTCCTCTTTGTTGTTTATGACTGGTGTTTAAATAGTAAGTGTCGTGGTCAGACGGAGCAACGTAACCTGCCCGAACGGTGTGTGTGTGTATGTGTGTGTGGGGGAGGGGGGGGGGGGGGGTCAAGCTTGTGTCTACAGCCGTATTTTTATTGACCAAATGACAAGACAAAGGTTTCTTCCCTGCCACTCATTAAGAATGCACTTGCACACACACACACAAGCATTCAATGTATTCACTACCGACCTAAATATCAAAAGCTTAGGAACATCTCAATTCTTTTCAATATTTTTTGTTTATTCAAGCCCTTCATGTCCGGTGAATAACCTGAAATGGTACAAAGGTAAGTGGTAAACTGCATTTATGACATGGCAGAAGCAAAACGGATGCTGTGCCGTGCAATGCCGCCATGCTTTGATTTTCTGGCTGTGTCTTCAACACACGCTCATTCCCTGACCTTTCTTTCTGTACTGAAAGAAAGATGTTATTTTAAATTGACGTGCGTGTTGCAGTTTGCAACAAGATAGCTCAGTAGGCTGAGGACGGGGGGGGGGGGGTTATTTGAGTTGCAGGTTTCGGTGGGAAAAGGGAAAACGTGTCACCGAAGAACAGACCACACATTCAAATTTACAAATGCATACACTCAAGTTTCTTTTACTTGAAGGTAAAAGAATTATGCAGGTTTTTTTTTTTTAAATGCAGATCAAATGCCATCAATGAATCACTAAGTCTACAAAACAACATCCAGTAGGACCAGTGACATTCCAGAATGAAATTATGTAACCTGAGCATTGCCATTCTCCATCCCAGGAACACATGGCAGCTAGGCCATTGTTTAACTTCATAACCATTCCACCATGACAGATCACATGAAAGATTATGAGACAAGGGCAAAAAGTTACCAAAGTGAAAGCACAGATACCGAGATTGAAAGTTAGTCAAGCTTGATGTGTTGTGTGAGGGGATGCACAAATTAAAAAAGGAATTCCAGCCATTGTCTAGGATCAGACCTTGCACACTGGGGGGTCTGTGCAGTTACTTAACTCCATGTCATGGTCCCCTTCTTCATCACAAAACAATTACAACAATGTAGCCATTTTTTAAACATCAGACTTTTGATTCCCCTATTGTATGGTAGAAGTGAATGTTCGTGTGTGTGTGTGTCATGTAAAAGTTCCTGCTGTATTTCCTGCTTAGAAATGTCACCAGCCGTGTTGTGATTGTGAGTACTCTGCAAATATGTATCCATCGCCACAGTGAGTCACAGGACAAACACGACAAAGATACAGGGAAGACAGGACAGAAAGAGCAAAAAGAGGAGAAGGAAGGAGAGCGCTTTGATGTTTTCTTACATAGTGTTTAGCACCAAAACCTTGTGAAGGAATGTGATAACGTGCAGATGTTGAAATATGTCTCCTTAGATTATGCTTGTTTGGATTCCCAGCCTTTCTCTCTCTCTCTCTCTCTCTCTCTCTCTCTCTCTCTCTCTCTCACTCTCTCTCTCGCACTCTCTCTCTCTCTCTCTCTCTCTCTCTCTCTCTCTCTCTCTCTCTCTCTCTCTCTCTCTCTCTCTCTCCCTCTCTCTCTCCTGTTTCCTTTGCTCTCCTCTCCAAAGCCCTCTGTGTAAGAACCCAAAGAGTACTGGTGACCAGGTAGCACGAAAGCACAAACTTTATTAATGGTATACCTGAATTAGTGACAGAGTTCCACGTTATCGATTGTCAAGCTGCTGCGAGACAAGGTCCGAGTGGCTTGGTCTTTACTACACTTACTGATAAGGCTGTCTACAAGGCGGTGATCTCATAAATGTACGTGCAGTTAAACATCAACAGAGAAAGACTTACTTTTTTTAGTTTTTTTTTTTAGTTTTTTTACACAGAAATCCGTTTCCCGTCGTTTCCTCCTCAAGTCATGTGTGGATTATTACGTTCTGAAATGAAATATTTTATCTAGCCTAGCTGGAACTGATTCAAATAATTAATGATGACTGTTTAGCATTACTGTAAACATCCTTGTTCAAACAAGTTGCTCGTCTCTGGCACACCGTTTGAAAAAGAATAGTTGAATCTGTTTATAAGGAGGACCGTTCAATGCTCTGTTGTTAAGACTTGATAGCTCATGTATTCTTCTCGAGTTGGAAAACACCAGAAAGTCCCAGCACGCACTATCCGAAAGGGAAAGTGTCCTCTGTGTTCATGAGGGATGTGCGTTTGGCCTGCCGATCGTTGAGCCAGGTCCAAACCCCTCAGCTCCGAGCACATTCAGGCCCAGCGCGCTGAGGTTGCAGCAACATTCTCTTCTGCTTTCCCACATTCGATGAGGTGTGCCAGAGCGATATCATCTCTGCGCACAGATAATGAGTTAAACTGGTTGCCAGGGCATCGGCTGTCACTATTTTATTACGTTGACACGAGATCAGACAGGTTCCAGTTTGCCAATCCGTCCAACGCAGAAACTTGACTTTTACGCTCCGGGGGGGGGGGGGGCTCCTCACTTGTCGTGCGCATTGCTAATAATGCGTGTTAATTTGGTCCATGCTACACCAATAAGATAGAAGACTTTATAATCAATGCACTTAACACTATAGACTGTAGTACACAAATGTGGACTAAACATTAAGGACGATGTGACGTATGTGATTTATGTACTGGTTGTTATATACACTTTTATATTATATGATAAATGTACATGGTCACTACAGACTTCCTATACTATATATATACTGTATATATTACATGATCAGTGTCAGGTTCACTATACTATGTACGCTCATGAACAATATATGATCAATGCAAGAGTCACTATGGACTGTGTTGTATGTATAATTGATGCACTATTCATAACCGATTATCGTATTCTAATACATACCCTCCATATGGAGTGAGAAAGAGGCCTGGGGGGAGCGAGCACAGAAAACATGGCGGAAAACAGGTGAGCAACACAAGGAGGTTAAAACAAATTGGTTATGAGCTCTTTCATGTTCTCTGCACTCTGTCTTGTGTGTTAATGAAAACTGACATAGAAATGCACTGCAGCTCACCTGTAAATACCGCTTCACCTCATCTCACCCCGAGGGGGATAATTACCCGGAGAGCGAGAAAGGAGGGAGAGAGCGAGGAGGCAGGGAAGGAGAGCGTGATGAGAGAGTGGTGGGAAGGACGCCACCTCACCTCACCTCACCTCACCTCACCTTTCCCTCGCTTTGACCTGTGACCACTGATGCCGCACACGCTGTCCCACACTGGACCGTTTCACACAGGGGGACGTGTTTCATGTGCCGTATATGAGCACACAGATAGTACACTTCCAGGTAATACAAGGGTCCTACAAACAGAAGGCCAGCTACCACAGTAGTGCAGGGTGGTTTGGAGAGGAGGCACGCAATGAAACGTCGAAATGACGGCGGGGGGGAGGAACTATAATCTTGGTTTCGGCCTTTTTCTGTTCATCCATAGCCGACCTAAATTTTGTCACTCGACATTTAGGGGAGCTGTGCCTTTAAGAGTAGACATCAGATAACTTAGTTATGAGGAAGTCAGTCTGACGGGGGTTGAGATTCGCCGCTGGGCACAGAAGGCCTCGATGAAATAGAACAGAATGAACCACTTAATTGCCGCTAACCTGAAATGAACTTGTCAGCCATTTAAGGTATGCTGGACTGAACTGAACTTGTCATCCGTGTAAAATATGCTGGACTGATCAAAGGTACGCAGTTTATTTTTGATCCTGCTTGCGTCATGAAAGGTTGTCTGGAGTCACAACACCGCCATCACCAATGTGAAGCAGGTACATACTGACCCCCCCCCCCCCCCCCCCCGCCCATAACTCAACCCTACTTACCTATCACTCTGTCATTTTGATCTCTTTCATTTGTCTGTCTCTCTATCTTTCACTGGCTCTACCTCTCCATCTCACTATTTTCCTCTGCCCCACTCCATGCCTCTCTCTCTCTCTCTCTCTCTCTCTCTCTCTCTCTCTCTCTCTCTCTCTCTCTCTCTCTCTCTCTCTCTGTACACAGTGAGGGCCATCGCACTGTTGGTACAGCCACGATTAACATCCTTATCTTGCCCCACTCAAGTGTTTGTAGCAGGCCGTGTCAATATTGACTGCGCCAGTGTATTTGTGTGTGTTGACTGTACAGTAATTCTCTTCCCAAATAGAAGCCAAGAGGAGTTGCCCAACGCCAAGGACCAAGTCATTCATCAGGTAGATTTACAGGCCATCTGCTTCTCATGGGAGGGTAAGCAGAGGGGTGAAAATACATCTCACAAGTGGCCTTCTCAACATGAAAGGCTCACTAAGCGACGCGACGGGAATGCCTGGCAGCGATAAGCAGAGACCAATCGGGCCTCAAACGCCCTATCCCATGTCACGGGGGAATGCTGTAGGTTTGTAGGTTTTTTTTTTTATTATAATCACGCGTTCAGAGAAAATGTCAGCCTGAACTTCCAAGAATTTCCGAAAGTGACAGATTGCTACGCATACCAGTAAAGTGGTTGTGTACGTTTATGATCCCACTTTGAGCAACGATGAGAGATGTGTTTGGATAGATGGCGAGCTGCCTATCAGCATGCCTTGTGCATACAGCCGAGGGATAAGACGCACAGCATTACCACGGTATTGTGCTGTTGTCAAGTTGTAAAGAGTAATTGACTACCATTTTTACAAGGGGGTACTTAAGTCCACTTCACTGGCATGCAACACACAGTGGGTAGTGTCCCCTCGTCCATTCTAATTGAAAATGCAGTGGACATATCACATGTATATCAAACATGCCAATGCGTGTGTGTTTTTGGGGAGAGACCAATAGTGAGAAAGAGAGAGCTTTGTCTATGCATTCCAGACAACAAATAAGAAGTGGGAAGCTGCTGTTAGACTGTAGAAAGGGCCCCGCTATTCTTGAACATTTTCAACGGCACCCCCGCTTTATTCAGACCTTTGATCACAGCTAATCTGTAGAACATACAATAAAAAGGGAACTCAGTGTGTGTGTGTGTGTGTGTGTGTGTGTGTGTGTGTGTGTGTGTGTGTGTGTGTGTGTGTGTGTGTGTGTGTGTGTGTGTGTGTGTGTGTGTGTGTGTGTGTGTGTCCCCGTGTGCATGGTTTTTGTCAGTTGAGAAGTAAACTAGTATTCTTTATCACCCGTGGCCCAGTTTTTTTTACCACGGTAACGAGAAGACCATGGCAGTTATCACAGATACCCTGGAAAGACACAGTTTAACAACGGAAAAAAACATTTCCATGTACTGTAGGTTCCTAATATTCCTTAGCCATCCGAACAAAAACACAAACCAGTCGAAGAAGATGGAGTGCAGAAGTATTTTTATCTTCTTTATTCAATAGATAGCGGCAAAACAAAATAGTAAAAATACGACTAATTTTGGTGCCTGCGGGGTCAGAAATGTATTTGCCTTGTACTTTGTGAGTAGTAGAATCGCCTGTTCCCCCCACACTCACACCTCCTACCAATGGAGTGGAGTCTGGCTGACTGTCACGTTGTGGTCCCGGCAGTCCACTGAGCAGTGGCGGTACGGGGAGGGTTTTTGTTGTGACGCTCACGTTTTCCACCAGGCCTGCGTGAGTACAAACAAACAGCTCTGTCAGCCATCAAAAGCACATTAACATGCCAACGTCCCCGTCGGAGAAGTGTGTACACTATTCCGAGAACAAGGCAGGACATTGAGCTTTGACTGAGTGGCCGTCCACTGTGATTGCCTCTGACAAAGTGGCCAGGCCTCAACACCACCTGAGGAACAGAGCGCTACAGGCCAGTGGAATGCGGAGAGGAAAAGGCTCTCCACCACAAATATTCCGGGGGAGAAACGTGAATTGGGTGGTATGTATTTAACAACTGGGACTTTTATGGGAAGCCAGTTGGAAAATGGGAAGGTGGAAAACAGGTTGCAATTACATACATTCCAGGCCAATTTGCAGTTCTTTAGACCGCTATGGAGCAAGAGGACAATGGACCACGCTCAAAGCCCTACACAAAGAATCTGTCTTCAGACAGAAACCTAACCAAAATACATACAAAGTATTCCATAAAAAAATATATATATCCGAACCAGAACCTGAAATTAAACAAAAATGGTCTACATAAAACCAATAATGTCAACGCATATGGTGCGCACGCTGTAGTGACCAAATCCAGCTTCACACACAGAAGCAAACCCTTCACACACAGCAACAAGCCATGAATCAAAGCAAATCAAAGGCAACTGGAGACCTGTAGCTCTTCAAGCCCAGTGACCAGGTACAGTCCTCTGCTGCTGATGCCAATGACATCAGCTTGTCACCGGCATCACATTCGTTAGTATACGTATATACACAGTCCAGCCATGTACTCCACTGTATGTACTCAGACAGTAGCTGTCAAACAGTCGTGTGGGGCTCATAAAGATATTCAGGCGATTGATTTTACTGTAAGTGATGAAAAACATGCTCACTGTCAGCGTAGTACAACAACGCTATTCAACTTCATGTATTCCATTTGTGATGATCTAGGTTTGTGTATACCTCCTGGCTAACGGAATCAGCTATTGGACCTTCACTTCACTTAACACCACTCCTTTGCACATATGGTTGACAAAAGTATCTCATTCTTTCATCTTTATTTTTTTACGAGTATATTTAGTGAGGGAGCGCAACACAGTCCATTTGAACCTGCATTAACAATTTTACAGCTCCGGTGGTTTTTTTACAAGCATTTTCTTTATGTAATACGAGTCTATAGGCCACAGTGGAGGGAAGAACATTCAGGCTGGCACAAAGGCACCTCTAAAACACATAAGTAATATAATCCTCCTGACAACAGGAAAGGGTTCAGTTTCGATGGATTTCAGCAAATTTCCTTTTTGTTTGTGCTTCCAACGTGCTCACTGAGAGGGCGTACGTGTGCCTAGTGCGCGTGCACAACTGCGTGTGTCAGTGGGGCGCTCAACGCGGTAGTTTCCAGAGTGTTGACATGAGTTCCCAACATCCACGCCTGAGGTCAGAGAGTTGAGGGTAGACAATAGGTCAAGGCTTCCTGATCGAGTGAATCTCCTCGTGTTTGTATTGGCGTGTGTGTGTGTGTGTGTGTGTGTGTGTGTGTGTGTGTGTGAGGTTTAAAGAAAGAAAAATAGTACGTGTTTTATTTGTGAGTGTGTACATGTGCATTGTTTGCACGTATTTTCGTATTTGTCTGCACAATGGGCCTGGGAACCTATGGATTCCCTGCCTCCCCGGTGAGACGTCGAGTATGGCCTCCAGACTCCAGCAATCCACTGTAACCACTAAGCACTGAGGCCAGCCAGGGGTCACCGTTCACTGGGGTCAGAGGAGACGATGACTAACCTGGAGCCTGCAGTCACTGACATTACCTAGAGATCCTACTACTGTAAACGTGTATGAGACAGTTAGCCACATCCACGCACACACACGCACACCATACTCAGAATGAGTCTAAGTATATGAGTTCACATTATAAATCCTACTCTTTGTCAAGTGTAACACGCACAGCTGAGTTATTCCAGAGTGAACCAACAAGACGTCAAGCAGGGGTCACAAGGATCTCATCGCGTATTCATGCCCTGGCATTACCGTAAGCCACGCAGCTACAACCACAAATTCATCTTTTATACAGTATGACACACATACACACACACACACACTCAAACTAACAAATACTGCTTTTTACACCACTGTTTTTCTTTAAATAACTTCTTATTATTATTACATTTATAAAATGTACCGAAACATCAGTCTTAATGTTCAAGCCAATGCAATGGTACTAAAGAAAAAGGCCTTTACCCTTACTGATGATATTTTGAGAGGGAGAACCATGACATATTTTCCTGAAATACAAAGCTAGGCTTGTACGTCACAGTGCTCTCTGTCTGAAATGTTTGTACAGCGTTTGGTGTGTGAGTGTGCCTAGGTGTGTGTGTGTGTGTTCCTGTGTGTGTGTGTGTGCGTTTGATGCCGAACACTGATCACAGCTTTGCTAGCCAGGCTGTCGAGTGACTCAAGCTGTTCAGAGGAAACTGAATTTAACCATTTCCTGTTGGCTGGACATCCTGCAAAGTGTGGACTCTTCTTTCAAATGAAACGTGTGTAGACCCTGACCCATGGATGTCTGGAGCAGAAAGTTTTAGCTGGTAGAACACTGAGGGGTTATTTTACACCATAAAGTAAACATTACAGGCTTGGACTATAATCACCTTCTTCTCAGTTCCTAACACTCCAAAAGGGACATAACATTCTTTGACAAATAAACACACGCACGCGCAGCGTTCCTCTTTTCTTCGCTCCCGCAAATATGTAACTCACACCACCAGGCACATCCGAGCGTATTGTGGGATGTAGACATGGTGTTACGGTCTCAGTTCCTGTAACCGACAGCTTTCTCTTACTGTACTTCTCATAAGGAACCGCTCACACAGAGATGACGAGCTTCGTCCCAGAGATACGAATATGATCCGCCAAAAGACAACACACACACACACACACACACACACACACACACACACACACATACATGCTTGTACTTATGACCTGGGAAATAAATGTGATCTCATCAAAGATAACACATGTCCACTCTGAAACCACTTCCATTCCACTGCCCACATCTAGATAATGGCTGGCTTTCAGGGCACTTAGTGAAATAACACTGGGCATGCTGACGTTTTGACAAAAGCCTCTCGTTCCACCTCGGAACATCCTTCACTGTCTCGGCCATGCTGGAACAATTTAAGGGTGGACATGCCAGAGGAGCACCCCCTAATGTATTGCCGATATAATCATCGGCGTGCTATTCAAATCAAGTCACATCCATTTATATATGGTGAACGGGATAGCCATGTGTATCCTTATGTAGTTGGGTAACACGTGCTTATTATGCTTATCTGATGGTGTGCCTCTTTGAACGTATCTATTTTCATATGGCAGAATGCATAGCTACATAGTCCGCTCTCCCAATGCCATGTTGGCTTCATACAAGCTTCCCAACCCGTTTTCAGAGAGTTACTATAGTGATCTCTAGATGACCTTGTTTGACATACATTGACTTGTTGTGAGAGGAAGCGGGTACTAATGTGTGTGTGTGTGTGTGTGTGTGTGTGTGTGTGTGTGTGTGTGTGTGTGTGTGTTTGTGTTTGTGGGAGTATCGTACATCAGAAAAGCCACTAGAGAAGTACACCATGTCACCACAAGGCTGCGTGTCAGCCGGCTCGTCCAGCGACTGTAAACAATGGCGAGCTGGGGAAGGCTGGCAGGACAAGCAGTTCAATTAGGTAACACGCATGACATAAATGGCCGTCTCTTCCCCTATTTCCTGGGGGTGGGCTCAAAATGTTTCTCTCCAGCTTCCGGAACGCCATGCACGCAGGGAAACGCTCTAAACATAGAAAGCACACGGGAGAGAGACTAGTCTGGGGATTCAGAGAAAAACAGAACGTGTGTGAGAGCAAGAGTGACCGTGTCGCTGCAAAAATCACTAAACATTTAAACGTACTGTATATGTGCACAAAGTGAAAATGACCGTTTTTAGATACAGCTGTTATCAGAACTGCAGTTATGATATTTGCTATGGACTGTAACTCCTTTTCTTCTGCTGATTGCACAACCTAAAACATGACAACCAGAACAACACAGAAATTCCCCTTCCTGCAGTTCCCTAAACTGAGTGTAGTTAGTCCAATCAGATGTTAGACCAGCCCAAACGCTGCGGACTTTGAAGAGGATCTTGGATGACTTTCAAGGAAACCTTAATTAATGGCGAGCGATAAATCAGACCTGATAGCTAGCACAGACCTGTGTATGTGTGTGTGTGTGTGTGTGTGTGCAGGCGTGCGTGCGTGCGTGCGTGCGTGCGTGCGTGTGTGTGTGTGTGTTTATTTGTCAGGGCTACTAGTGGTCATCGCTGGGTCACGTGTGTTGGGTCTGTCCGATGGCAGGACAAGCACTTCACTCCGTGTTTATTTTCCGACCAAAACACGGGCTCTCACGTGGCCCGGGACGAGGTACTGTTCGAGGCAATGTGCCGCTACACACACCACGGCAGCGCCATCAGCGTCAGCATTTCCGCGAGCCGCACAGAGGTCAGGAAAACACTGAGCGCCAGCCAACACACACTGTCGCCCCCACACGCACGTTCTCACATAGACACGCAGACACGCCGCACACATGCACACGCAAACCTCGACCCTATCGACAGGAAACATCTTTCTCAGAACAGGAAGTGCTACTCTCTAATTGGGCCTGTGTGATTCAGTGAGACCCCTCTGTCGGCCAATGGGAGAGCAGCTATTTTAAGGGCTGGTATATAAAGAGAGAGACGTGCTGGCTGTGGACATTCAGACGGGAGGCTCTGAGTTTAAGCGTTGCCAGGGTCGAGGGAAGCGAGCGACTTGACGTCCCAAATGACTGCGCAATGAAAAATACACGCCTGATATGTTACTGTAACAGTAGAACCTTCTGTTGATTTGACTGACCTAAAAATCAACATCTCAAATGAATCCAGAATAAATTCCCATGTTCCCAGTCCTCATATAGCATCCTGCTTATCTAATAAAAACATGACTGCACCTTGTGATCTAATGCCGCAGAAATCCACAGTGGTGTTCGCAATCCAGCGAGGTGGCTCATCCCCTAAGAGGAACAGATGTTACCACGGCTATGTGACTGCCCTGGGGACCTGTATGGCCAATGGGCTTCTCTGTGCAAATCACATCGCGCACACACAGCCTCCAGGTTGACCTCTCCCATCCAGGACTATCTCAGCAGCTGAGAATGCATGATGACATTCTGGGGCTTTTATAGATGTCTGCTGTCACTCTCATCCCAGTTGACTCTGTGAGGTGAGTAAGAAACACACACACACACACACATAAAACACAGTGTACAATACATTGCAGGGAAAGATGCATCCAGCATCCTGGAACAGTTGTAGATTGTACCGTATGATCCAAATCCAATCATCAAAATTTAATGTTTATGCCAAAGAAAAAACAACTGAAATGTGTGATTTCAGGAGACGTGGGTCCCTTTGGGGATTTGCTATGTGTGTGCTCGCGGGCCTGCGAGGATCGGTCGGCACGTCATGCGTCGACCCCGATGCATGTCAGTGCTCCCTGATGCAATCTGTGTAAATGGCAGAGGGAGCCGAGGATGGATGGGACTCAGAGGGTCAGTCCTTCTGGCAGTCAGTCCTTCTGGCAGGGGCACAGCCCGGCCGGGCTCTGGAGGCGTCGAGGAAGCCGCGCACACAACCACATCTCTCATCGCCCCCGCTGAGCGCTCTGATTGCTCCCCGGCTGCCAGCGGTGCTTAGGAATCACTTCACCGCCCCTCTTACAGCCCCTCCACCCCTACTGCCTCTAACAGCCCCTCCACCCCTACTGCCTCTAACAGCCCCTCCACCCCTACTGCCTCTAGCAGCCCCTCCACCCCTACTACCTCTAACAGCCCCTCCACCCCTACTGCCTCTAACAGCCCCTCCACAGCCAGCGACTAGGACTGCACGTCCAGAGCGGGGGAATCCAACAGTGTTGTTTTACTGAACGGTCGGTGCCAGCCAGCCCTCCACCCCACCATCCCCACACCCACCCCCACCACTCGTCCCGGAGTGTGGACTGGAAAAGCACCGCCGGCCCGTGCCAGACATGCCAGTGACGGATTATGAGAATGTGTGTGCGGGGAACAACACACACGAGGAGAGCTGTGATGTAGTTCTGTTAATTAGGTGCCAACTATACAAAGGAGCACTAGTGGTGCCGGACGTACAACAATCGTAACGTTTGTTTGCGGTTGTGTGTGTGTGTGTGTGTGTGTGTGTGTGTGCGAGTGAATACACACAAGTGCATGCATGTATTCCAAACTAAAACCCTAAATCCTTAATGGAATCCCCATCACCGTGCCGTGTGTAATCAGAGGCACCGCTTTCTCGTCAGAATGGAGAGGGATGAGAAGGGGTGGGGGGGGGGGGGGGGGGGTTCCGTGCTGCCTACTAGTTTGTAGTGGATTGTAAAGTTGTTATTCGGAACCAAAACATACCCTGCTCTGCCCAATGAGCCTGACAAACACTATATAAACACCCAGCCACAGTATCCTGCCCAGTCCCAATATATCCTGCTTCGGGCCTAGTTTGCACAATTAGACATTCCTGGCTCCGTTTGTCTAATTAGAATGTGTCTGATTTATCGGCTGCATCAGAAGCCAACGTTAATGTTGGCACGTCTTTGTCGTGTTTTTGTTTTGCTTTGCTTTGACTGTGTGACAATGGGCAGAGGACGATTCAGGTTCATATCAGGTTATCGGGACTTCAGCTGTGATATAACACGATTTGGCTGTTTTGTCTTGTTTTGTCCCTCTCTGTGTCTCCTAAAGACGAGGGCTTAGCTGCAATGGTGGAGTGGAGGTACTGTTCCACAGTGACTGAACAGTTAGGATGACTTCCCCGTACGGGCGTCCTTTTATACACGTACAAATTGACCAGCAGTCTACAAATAAGGAATTCAAAGAACAAAAATATAACTATTATTCCTTCCGGTAGAACTTTTATCTCCGGGTGGGTGGAACTGAAAATGGTTTGGTTCATTTTGTACCCCCTTGGTATTTTAAGATGCTGGGCCGGAAATGGATGAGATAGATGAACCAAGAAGGTCCACAACGCAAGTTATTTTCGACATAGAGGAAAAGGCTAAAGATACTTGGGTTAGAGAGGGCTACCCTCAAATAGTTAGAAGGGCACACAAACTCTCTTCCGACCACAATAGGACCCTTATATGGAACTCTATCTGGTCCTTCAATCATGTTTTTACCACAAACCTGACATTTAGTGTGTTAATGTATTAAACATAGTTTGAGAACGCAAGCCCAAACAGAGATTTGTTCCCACGGCACAATGGGGATTTCAAATGTATGCAGGAGTTGTTTGCTTGTGTCCATGTGGGTGTGTTAATGTGTGTGTCTTGTCTGTGTGTGTGTGTGTGTGTGTGTGTCTGTGTGTGTCTGTGTGTGTGTGTGTGTGTGTGTGTGTGTGTGTGTGTGTGTGTGTGTGTGTGTGTGTGTGTGTGTGTGTGTGTGTGTGTGTGTGTGTGTAGAGATGGTTGCCCCAGCCGGGTGGAAAACAGCTCTCTATAACAGGTCCTAGTGTGGAGCGCTTTATAAGCCTACACCTGGATCACAGGAATTTTAACTGGCCTGACTAATGTTTGCCAGCCCTGGTGTCCTCCACTTTGGTACCCAGACATGTAAACCACTGACCCAGGTCACACTCCACTACACGTGTGTGTGTGTGTGTGTGTGCGTGTGTGTGTGTGTGTGTGACTGCATTTCTCAAAAATGTGTCCCTTATCCTCGGTGTTCTGTCAGGACTCCATTGCGGAGCACTGGAGGGCAGCCAACTCTTGCCAATCGTGCCAACTCGTGTCCAAACTCCAGCACCCTCAACAAGGCAGCCATTGTGGGTCTGTGAGGAGGAGGTCAAGGTGAAGGTAATGAATGTGTTTTTGGTGAAACTGTCGGCCTAGGCCCCCATTGGGGTGCATTTATAGGTTTAGGCAGTGTGCTCCAGCTAGGTTTATATGGCACCTGTTTCATTGGGAGTAGGAGCAGGTGAAAGATAAGGTTAAGGGTGTCAGGGAAATAATTCGTACCTATCTTTTAAACCTCCAGAGGTTACCACACAAATCATTTTTTCGTCTGTTGGTCTTGAATGCAAGAGAAAAGAGTCATGTTGGCATAGTGCTAAATCCCGAAGAAGAAAACCATTCTACCCATTACAACTTATAGAGAAGAAAGAAATATATTAAACGGTGCCATCATCATATGTTGCATTATGGTGAATGCCATGCTAATAATAAATGTTTCATATAAAAAACTTTCAAACGGCATTTTTTAAATCTACATGGATCACTAAAGCTACTGTGTCCACAAAAGTCTGCTTCTTCTTCCCTACCAGTCATGATCAAGCCTGGGCATGCGGTCATTTGAACTCTCGGCAGAACTTCTAAACAAAACAATCTGAAGTAAACAAACACACACACACATGCGCGCGCACACACACACACACACGCACACACACACACACACACACACACACACACACACAGAAAGATTAAAAAAGGAAGCAGAGTTGAATTCCCTCCAGTTAGACTATAAGGACGCAGGCATGACATGGCAAACCAGAAGTAGTGGACAGCTGAGAGAGCCAGAGCAAATGAACTGGAGCACTGATAAAAGCAGTAGTGAGCTCTTGCACCATAGGTCTTGAACCTTGACCTCCAGGGGCTCTCTCGTTCTACTGTTTTGGTTGAGTAAGAAAATAATACACTTTTACTTTGATTTGACTTTTACAAATGCAAAATATGAATCTTTATTTACTATCCTTTAGGGGTAGCGCCCCCCAGAACAAAAATATTGCTCTTCCTCCATGTACGGCATTTGTTCTCCAATCCCGTTGGGTCTGACTCAAAGTGCAGAGCTTCTGGAGCTGGCTTCTTCATTCAAAACCACAGCCTGACCTTCTATCAAGCGCAAGCTTGTTTGTGACAGTCAACAAGAAGGTGTGTGTGCACTGCAGATTAAAGCACTGTCAAAGAGCCCACACACACTAGACACCTGTCTCTATGGACGCACACCCATTGACTTCCAGGAACTCTTCCTTCTAGGAACTCCAGCGAGAGGAAGATGTGGAACGAGATAACGTTGCACATGTACATGCATGCGATTGTCTTTCAAATCCTGTGGCTGCCCACCACTGAACTACTAAGTAAACTGCTGTAAACAAGTCTGGTGCTTGTCATTTCCACGCCCTTCATTCAGTGGAAGCCAGTCCTAACCTCAGAACATCTCAACAGAACCCCACGCAGCCTCTCTCCATGAACTGCCCACCCATAGACCTGACAGACAGAGAGACAGAGGGGGGGGGGGAGTGTTGGGAGATGCCAAGTACAATACATATTTCTCTCACCTGTGCCCACATGTGGTTGACGTTGAACATTCTAGGACGGGCAGGACATCTGCCGTGACAGGCAGCGCATTGGACCTTTAACACCTGTCCAACAGGCCAGAGCAGGGGAATTCTTCTGCCTGCCTGAGCTTTTGTTTTGAATGTTTGAATAGGGTGAAAGATAAATAATGGCCATACCGCACACTGAAACTCATGCTTTCGTTCCCCGCTCCCGTCAGGTCTCGCAGGCTCACGGTCATTAGTCATTAGTTATTAGTTATGAGCGCCTAAAAAATAAAGTAAAACACGAAGCATAAGAAACAAGTCCTGGTCAGCTTGTGGGACTGTCCTGCCAACTCAGGCTCCAAATAAACTCAATCCAATAAGCAGGAACGTCAGTGATGGGGAAGAATGTCAAGCCGTGCACTAAATCAAGTCGGTAAATACATGGTGTGACCGCCGAGGGAGTTAGACCATGGTGTCTCACACACGCGCACGCACGCACACACACACACACACACACACACACACACACGCCTCTGGAGGGAGTGAAGATTGTAGAGGCACAAGAGAGAATGAGATCAGCATTCAGCTGTCTTTCTGATGATAAAACTATGAACACAGTGATCTCACAGAGTCTAACGCAAATATGATGGGCCATGCAGCCAGCACACTGGAAGAACGGAACGGATGGGAGGGGGAAAACAAGAGAAAACGTTGAGGAGAGCCAGATGAGGGAAAAGGCAGTGAGGAGGAAGAAAGAAGGAGGGAGGAAGAAGGGGAGGGAAAAAGAAAATGAAGAGAGCCAGATGAGGAAAAGTAATGGAGAGAGAGAGAGAGAGAGAGAGAGAGAGTGTGTGAGTGAAATTTGTTTTTGTGAGGACGGTGAGTCGTCATGGCAACAGAGGGGGAAACCCACACAGCTGTTAGTGAGCAAACGTAAGCACGGGAGGGGGACGGGGGGGGGGGGGAGGGATTTGGGGCTCACTCTGGCATCTCCTCAGGGCTTCTCTGCCTCCTGATTGGCCACAGCGAGAGGGGGAGTCCAATCCGGCGGGGCGCTGAGGGCCAGGTCTGGTTTCACCATGCGCGCAGGCGAGGGGCCCTAACACAATGCAGATGTCTGGCCCAACAGGAGCTGGCAGCCCTCTGACAGCAGGGATGGAGCAATACCCTGGTCCCTCCCTCACTCCCTCCCATCCAAGAGCCCGTCCCTCCCTAGCTCCCTCACTCCTTCTTCCCATCACTCCGTCTCCTTTTCCCAGATCTCTGCGCACAACTATTCACCTTGCTTCCCGTGTTTCATCCTCCTTTTTCTTCCTACCTCCCTCAGTCACTCTAGGATCACCTGCCCCCACACACCCACAGATTTTGTAAAGCTCCCTACCTCGAGCACCGTCTTCGATCCCCCCTACTGCCTGTCCATGCCCCCCCATAGCTCTCTGCGACCCCCTCTCAAACCCAATGGGACTGTCAGCACGGCCCTCCAGTCCATGCCTCTGCTGGTGCTTGAGGCCATCCTTCCCTGGTGCAGTCGTGTTTCAAAGGATCCAGATGCTTTCACTCTCTACTCTAAACACTTCCCATACAGTTCAACAGCTGCGTGTTTATACGCGCTCACCCTAATGCAGATGCACACACGCTACAGAGCATGTACATCTGACAGAAAACACCTGTACGGCGCACGTGAAACCGTCAACCAAATCAAAGGGTTTTGTCAGTCACTGTCTTTGATATGTCTTGCACCTTGAGTATATTTAGGTTCAACCAAGTTCAACTTTACACCGTGTTTATGCACGATTACAGCACAGGAAAGGCATGCAGCACACATGAGAATATTGTTTTATGTTTTGGCAAAAACGTTGTTGACACTCCTTCCACCTTTTCATGGCTTGTTGATCTATCGGAGCAGCATCGTTTCATCTCCGTGGGGACGGGCCCACCTGTTGCTGCTTTTTGTGCACATGCAAGTGAGGTTTGACACAAACCTACCACAACAAACCACACCTAACCCGTGAACCCTATACACCACGGGTAGACGGCAGGTAACAGTGGTCACAGCGCTCGGCCACAAAACACTCACACACACGTACACACGCACACACACACAAAGACTCACACCACACAGACACACACACACACACACACACACACACACACACACAAGAGACACACACACACACAGTACCACTCTGTGCCATGCATCAGGTCTTTGGTGATTGTGTTACGTAACCCTCCAGCTGTTGGTGTATGCAGCCAAACACATTCAATTCCTCTCTGCCTCAGCTGGGATGAGAGGCGCTGGAGGAAACACACAGCCACTATCTACGCTTTCATGTCAGCCATGTTTATCATTAGAGAGATGGATGGTGGGGCTTTCTAAAAACTGACTGCCCTTTGTGTACAACATCACATCCCAAATGTTTGGGCTCCAGTCGCTGTAACGCGGGGCAATACTGAGAAGATAGCATCTAGACGAGATGCTGACGAAACAGCGTCTCAATGAGAGGTCCACTCAAAGCCGCGCTTCTTTGTTTCCATAAAACACACAGCCTAGAGGTGTCTGTAAATGTTACGCTCGTGTCTTATGTGAGGACTGGTCCATTTTGGCAGCGCTTTCCTGCGTGATCCATCAAATGTTTTTTGGCCCCCGACTTCAACAATTGCTCAACCCAGCGTCCCCTGACCTCCAAAGAAGGCACTCGTCCATTGGCTGTCTCCACCGGCTGGCAGTGGTGAACGTCGGAGGGACGGGAAGAGCCCGCTGACCAGGAGGCTTCCACAGTAACTGGGGTTAAGTTGGATCCCCGTCGCTTCCTCTTTGGCCTCCAAACAAGTGCTGGGTCTCTGTCCCAAACCCAAAGCCACTAAGCATCACCCTGCGCTGGGGTGAATGAGTCACTTGAGTCTTTTCGAGAAAAGCAGAGACGTGTGTTTCCTGGTCGGTGGGTCTCTCTTCTATTTACTCTCTCTGTCATTTGTTGTACGCCACATTTTTACCGTCCATCTCAAAGCACAATGTCAGTACTAAACGCAGGGTGGCACTTTCCCTACTCCTCCAGTACTGAGCGGTCACTGTCACACTAACGGGTAGGCAAACAGCAGATCAACTTGAAGGTTCACGATGCGTTTCTCCAGTCAAAATCTGCGTTCCACACGCCTTCGAGATGAAAGCCAAACTTTAGTCCAACAAACAGCAGGCTGAGGTAAAAAAAAAAAAAAAAAACGAGAGCGGAGTGAAGAAAAAAAACGGTTGATTTGAAAAAGAACAACAACCGAATTAGTGGGCAGAGAGCACAAGGAAGAGGTTGAGCTGGCCAGCTGCTCGGCTGCCTTGTTTGTCTGCATGTCTGTGGAGAGACGCCTGGCCACAGTGCTGGCTCTCATCGGGCCTTCTCTGGGCTGTCCTGGCCACAGAGCTGGCTGGGTCTGGCTGGGCCTGGCTGGGGCCCTGGCTCTGGGGATCTCCTCAGGTTAGAAGAGTTAACACTGCTTTGTCGGTTCTTCCTTTTTTTCATGTGTTCTAATGGTCTCTGTAGTAGGAGGAATTGATTGGTCGATGAGATAAGAGAGTACCGTGGGAGAAGGAGTCCGACTCCCCATCCTCCATTTGAAGGTCAGGCCGTAGCACAGCGGGTCTATTCAGCTTTGGCAAAGGCCCGGGTCTGTTGATGGAGAGGATAAAGTATAACAGTCGAATGGGAGGTGGCCACGCGTTTGGCACCTCTCCAATGTAGCATTGGAACCACAGAGATATTCGACAGCACCGTTGGAAACGTTCATTCCGTTTCCGTTTCTGACTTACCCCGATCGACCGTTTTTTTGTTTTTTTTTCCAAGCCTGTGGAATGCTGTGATGTTTTGAGTGTTTGGTGTGAGGTTGAGCGGTTTGTACACACAGTATGAGTAAGATGTATGGGTAGTGAAAAGAGAGAGAGAGAGAGAGAAAAGAACGAGGCGCGTTCTGGAACTGGCCCTGTGCGCAGGCCGTGCGGGGAGGATGTGGTGGCAGCAGCACAGAGGAGGGAGGATAACACCTCTGTGCTGGAGCTCGCTCACTTTTCACACTTTGTCAGGAAACAAAGGTGGCGGTGCAATACGTCGACTCCTGCATCTCGGCACAGCCCGTAGCAAAACTGTAGCCGGTAAATCCCATGGTGATGCCAAAAGAAACTTCTTATCACACGAGTAGAAGGCTTCTGTTGAGGTATGAATATGCGTTGTTTGCCAAAAGAGACCGCATGGTTACAAATGAAGCAACGCGTGAAAAAATCAATGCTCTGAGAATAATATCGAGACGAAACACAATTGGATTTGCCTTGAATGCACTTGAATAACTTCAAGGTGTAAGACAAAACAAAGATTGGGTTTGCAGAATCATCTCGAAAGCATTGTGGGGACTGCAGTACCTAGTTTGGGAGGGAGGCAGACAAAGTGTGGCGACTGAGGGTGTGACTATAAATCTCAGTTGCTCTCTGGTTGAGGAAACTGTTAGGGGAATCTGGTCGGCCTGTAGGCGTATTCCTGCCTCACATTCTGCATTAGAACACTCACACTAATCAGTAAAGCATGTATTAGTACAGTAAGTCAAAACAACCTTGGCAATCTCCTTAGCCTTTAGAAAAGCCAACAGGATGGGGATACTCATGTCTCAAAGTGCCGTCCGTCTATGGAGAGTCATGGAGGAGGACAGCCAGTTAAAAGCACCTGAGCTCTAGCTGGCTGTCACTCACAGTTCAAAGTGACCGTAGGTCCTCAGACACACGTGCTGTAACTAAGCACCCAACCCGCTCTGCTCACGTACGTAAGCGTGCCCATGTCCACACACACGTACCTTTATTTTATAGTGTCTGTGATATGTGTGTGGCGGGGGGGGGGGGGTCTGGATCCCGGCGGCCTGGTTTCGTGATGATCTCACAGCCCCCCCCCCCGTTTTTGAGCGCAAGTTGATGGACGCACCGTCAAAACAGAGGGAGCTTTTGTTACTCACGTACCTTATGTTCATGCAAACAGAGAAAAAGAGAGAGACACATAGAAACACACAGCAAAATCAATGCTGGAAGAACATAGCACTCCAGCTGCAGAGCGTTGATCCAAGATAACAGTGTGCCAGACAAGCCTAGCTTAGAGTTTTAAGCCTTGAAATGTGCTAACGTACGGTCTGGCTGATCGGTGCATGAGAAAGAGGAAGGTCCACCTGATACAGGAGATTGGTCCGATGTCTAAAGGGGGTTTTCCACAATGGAACTGCTCACTCATCAAGTCAAATTCATAATATTGCTCTGGGAATGATATCGTGGACCACCAGTCCAGTCCAAGGGAAACATCTGCCCTAAAATACAATTATTTTATCCACTAAAACCTTGTTTATCTCAATTTAATTCACCCTTTCGACTGAAGATGGACCAGTGATTCCCTATCCGAGTGTATATCTCCTCAAATATCTGTGTTCACCAAAATGGCGAACGGAGGCCCTCGCCGTCTCGCGTTCCGGCGTTTCAGCCCTCGTGTCGGTGAGAACATCATGGGAATCTCAGCTATGAGGGAGATAAGCAACGGGGACGTAAACTGTTTAGAAAGGCCCGCTGCTCTGTTTTGATCTCCGCCGGCTCGCCGTATAAGGATTTGACATTAGCGGCCAATTAGAGGAGCCTCTTAGTCATAACAGGCAGCCGTTATGCAGCCAGCCTAGCAGCCTGCGACCCATGGGTGTGATAGTCTAGAGACTTGTAATTGCATTCGCATTATGACTTATACTTGTAACATATGGCCCCGATAAGCGTTTGGAGAGGCCAACCGCCGGTGGATGCCAGCTACGCCTAATCATTCAAACTGTGGAATGGAATGGCCTTGTAGGCTACTCCACCCCTAGACAATCCTTTGTCATGTCTACATATACAGTATGTACTGTAGAAACCTTCTGTGTTAGATAGATAGATAGATAGATAGATAGATAGATAGATAGATAGATAGATAGATAGATAGATGGATAGATAGATAGATGGATAGATGGATAGATGGATAGATAGATAGATAGATAGATAGATAGATAGATAGATAGATAGATAGATAGATAGATAGATAGATAGATAGAGTGAGTTAGTTGAGAGTCCCAGCAGTCCCTCACCCAGCCTGGGGCGGATCCCTTTCCTGATCTGGCCCACTTCTAAAGAGGCTGCCAGCAGGAAGACACTGATTATGCACCTCAGATAAAAGAGCAGACCTCCCTCCAACCAAAGCACTCTGTGTGCCGGAGTTCCGTCGTTTGAACTTCCCAGTGCACGCGTGTTTGTGTGTGTGTGTGTGTGTGTGTGTGTGTGTGTGTGTGTGTGTGTGTGTGTGTGTGTGTGTGTGTGTGTGTGTGTGTGTGTGTGCGTATGTGTGTGTGTCTAATCATCAGATGAAGACGTTGACGAGTGGGCTAATATGAGGTTGAGGTTTTGCTCTGTAGTACAGAGGCAGCCGGCGCCGCACACGACCCCCCATCTTGAGACCGCTGCGTAATTACCCTCCCTAATAAGACAGGCTGCGTGTGTGTGTGTACGCGTGTGTACGTGTGTTTGTGTGTGTGTGTGTGTGTGTGTGTGTGCGCACACATGTGTTATTTCCCCACCGCTAATAAAACAGCTTGTCTACCGGCAGGCATGAAAGGAGCAAGCAGCCTAATTGATTGCTGCGAGGAACACCCACTGCTTTTAAACAGCGCCTCTTCTGTAGCGACGCTGGCATTTGTGAATCGTGAGTGTGTGTGCGCGCATGTGTGTGTGTGTGTGTGTGTGTGTGTGTGTGTGTGTGTGTGTCCGACAGTAAAGTCTTGAGTGTTCATTTAGACCCGCCGTAATTCCTACGTCCACCTCGAGCAGCCATGTAATTAGGACCTTCCATCGCTACTGTCTGCTTCTTCACGTGTGTGTGTGTGTGTGTGTGTGTGTGTGTGTGTGTGTGTGTGTGTGTGTGTGTGTGTGTGTGTGTGTGTGTGTGTGTGTGTGTGTGTGTGTGTGTGTGTGTGTGTAGGATTGTGTGTGTGTGTGTGTGTCCACTGCCTTTTTACACCATAGTTTATCTCCACATCCATTACCCTCTGGTACTGCAGCTGTGAGGGGTTAACACTGGTAAACATTTACAGTACACACTCCGACACATGCATCCTCCTAGAACACTCTCGCTCCACGACAGCGAAGGACGAACCTAGTGACCAAAGAGAAAGATGAAGGACTGGTCGGGTCTGGAGTAGGTCGACACACACAAGCACACACACACACACACACACACACGCTTTCCTTTTCTCTCCAGCAAACACAAACACAGACTGACACAACCGGTCTTTTACACCGGCTGGATGTCTATCATGCAGGCCTCTGGTGCCCAGTATTATACCCTGGCTGGCAATCGAAATGTTCCATGGCTGAACAGCAAAAACATGCCATTACCGTGTGCGTCTGTGTTTGTGTGTGTGTGTGTGTGTGTGTGTGTGTGTGTGTGACCACTCATTTGTGTGTGTGTGTACACATCCGTATGTGCCCATGTCTGCTTATTCATATGCACGTGTGTGTGTGTGTGTGTGTGTGTGTGTGTGTGTGTGTGTGTGTGTAGGTGTATATGTGTGTGTGAGCGTGTGAGTGTTTGAGCCCTGAAGCCACCCACCTGCACTAGTCTGTTTTTATCCCATTTACTCTCTGTGTGTTTGGACTGTAAGGAAAAGACCACCCTGGAAAAATCCCTATTTACACCCAGCGTCCCTCCCCCCTAGTCCCTCCAGCTCTCTTTCCACCAGCCCAACATTGGATGTTTCCTAACCTGTGGCCTTGAGTTACAGTTCCCCATCCACCAAACACTCAATTACACTCCAAAGATCGGTTGGCGAGGTCTGCAAACTCTCAGGGGTGTTTTCATTCACAACCCTCGCCACAGCAGAGCGAGCAGAGTTGAACTACGCTGGCCAGCTTAGACGGCCTCTAAAAGAATTCTCCACGTAGACCCAGCCCAAACTCAACCAAGCGGAGCTTTTTGAGTCCATCTTCTCTTCCTGCCACAGTTGAATTGCGCTGGGAAGGAATCATGTTGGGGGGAGGGGGGGTTGTCGACTTGCATTGATTCCGCGCTGCTGTAGCCGTTGTTCAACCTGGTGTATAGATGAGCCGGAGGCTTACGGTTTGAATGAGGTTCACAGGTTTGACAGGCCAACCACTTCCAAGGTGACCCTGTTCTCTGTCGGTGCTGCTGGATGTGGCTTTGTGGAGTAGAGCCTGTACTCGAGGTACTAAAGGTCAGCTGCAAGTTCAAGTTCCAGCAACCGATTTGACTGATAATACCTTTCCAAGTTGGTCTTAACGTGGGCTTTTAGGTTGCCATTTCTACCTTATTTAGACCTATTAAAGACCCTTAGGTTAAAAGAACGCCACAAACTGTGTGCATGTGAGGCAGTGTGTGTGTCTGTATCTGTGTGTGTGTGTGTGTGTGTGTGTGTTAACATGGGTGTGTGTGAGTGTGTTGGCGTAGGTGAGAGCGTTGATGGGTGTGTGAAGCCACCAAGACAAGGCAAACCCTGAACAGAAACCTCCCATGCTATAGAATAAACCACACATCCTGCCCCAGAAGAAAACACTATACCACACTCGCAAACACACACACACACAAGCACACAATCAAAAACACTGCAACTGCAGAAGAAGCGCTTCTACATGACCGCAAGCTCACCACCGTTCAAAGTGACAAACACAGGTTTACAAACTCAAACTCACGGGGCATCTCTGTCGGCCTCATTATGAAATTAACACGTCGGTAACGGTCACACATTTTTTAAAACATTATAATATGATTAGGCATCAGCTGGAGCAAACCCCCTTTTAGGGCCAGTGCAGCATTGGCTGGCTATGAGACAGTAGACTCCAACCTAGTGTTTGTCTTTGATCGTGTGAGGGAGACACTCAGAACATGGCATCAAGAAAGACTGTGGCCTTTGCAAACCAGCAGTGTTTCCCCCAACAACCAGCGTATTTGACAGATGTCAAGTGCTGGCATTTTGTCATTATAAGACAGTCTTAGCCATGCAATTTTTGCCTCGGCTTGACGCCATGGAACGTATGTGACAGAGGACATTCAATGATTCATCCCACGTCCATGTCTAGAACACTCCAATGAAGGGGTGAGTGTGAAATGCTCCTCATGTGTTGCTCATGGGTTACCTGAAGAGAGTGGGTGGTAGAAAGACCAAAAGGGAGACATGATGACCTCCAGGTTGACCTATCATGACCACATGTCCAGTGTGCGTGTGTGTGTGTGCGTGCGTGCGTGCGTGCGTGCGTACGTGCGTGTGCGTGTGTGTGTGTGTGTCTGGCCACTAAAAAATCTTTATGCTGGAAAACAAGTGGACCGGTGATCCCAGTAAGCCAGGGGTGAGGAAAGCATGAGGCTGTATTTTCCCCTGGTCAGTGGCCTCCATACACAGCTGACCAGCAGCTGACCCACCCAGCCTGGTCCTGGGCCTGGGCCTGGTCCTGGGCCTGGAGCCTGGCGGGCCACTGCCTCAGGAGCTTCGCATATCTTTACCGTCACAGATGAAAAGATATAAATAACATCCTATGCAAATCATTGTTTGACAAACACCTATGCTGACACAAACATATAAGGACCCACTGAGTGGTGTTCAGCACGGAGATAGAGGTCTCACAGGTCTGAGAGTGGGGTGATTGCATGCGGCCCATTTGGATGTAAATATGAGAGGAGGGCTCTCCTACAAACACGTATCGACTCTTTGAAATCCATACGTGAACGGCAATGGGCTGACTCCTCGGAAACCTTTCCAGAAGAGACGAGGGCGGCCGAAGAACCCGGTGACAGTGACAAGTTGAGTCGCGCCAATCAGTCTTCCTCCAGCACCTCTGGCTAGCGGAGTGTCCCAAGCCTTCCTGCAGAACTGTACACACAGCACAACCGTAGACGAGGTCAGACGGCCTCGACTGGTCTCCCAAAGGGACAATGGAGAAACAATACAGACGACCAAATTGTTACGATGATGGGGACCAGTCATTCGTTTAATGATCCTCCAGAGTCAGCAGAGTCTATAGTTCCTCCTATAGAGGGAAGTGAGGTTGACGAGCTCTGTTTCTGCTCCGGCAGCCAACGCATACCTCCTTCCCCTGTGGTTGGGGTAGCGTTGGTATTCCCGGTGGAGAAACGCCAGAGCGCATTACAGGCAGGGATGGTCCGATGGGGAGTTCAAAGGGGGAATAAAACACAGAACCCGTGTTGGAGCCAGGCTATAATGTTTGTACAGCTGGCATAGTTTATGGCAACATGTTGGAGTGTGTGCGAGTTTGTGGTCCGGAGTTGTGTCTCAAAATCCTGTGGCCTCTCTCACTCCCTCTCTCTCTAACTCGCTGCCTTTCTCTCTCTCTCTCTCTCTCTCTCTCTCTCTCTCTCTCTCTCTCTCTCTTCTCTCTCTCTCTCTCTCTCTCTCTCTCTCTCTCTCTCTCTCTCTCTCTCTCTCTCTCTCTCTCTCTCTCTCTCTCTTTCGCTCTCTCTCTCTCTCAGCTTCAGACATTCTGCATAGTAACCGTTGGCTCTGTAATTCCATTACCCTAAATGAAAAAGGAGACTGGTTTTCTGGCAGGGCAGCCAGGCAGCGATCCTGTGGTTTGGAGCCTTCATAACACAAATGGAGATTGAGAAATGTTCATATCACACAAACTTTGACAAATCAAGTTCAACTCGCGCTTATCATTTCCTTTTTTGATTGGTCACTCTATTGGTGACAGAAAACTCACCGTGAGGCCTTGCCTATTGTTTTTAATTTAATCCTCCTAGTGTGTATGTATGTGTGAGTGTGTGTGTGTGTGTGTGTGTGTGTGTGTGTGTGTGTGTGTGTGTGTGTGTGTGTGTGTGTGTGTGTGTGTGTGTGTGTGTGTGTGTGTGTGTGTGTGTGTGTGTGTGTGTGTGTGACTGAGTGTGCGTACATACGTGTGTGTGTGCCTGTGTGTATGTGTGTGTTTGTT